>JAUEPT010000399.1:0-23988 GCA_030435635.1 Armillaria borealis | reverse complement strand
TGTTGTGTATTCCGCAGTAAGGCTTCTCACCTGGAATCTCCTTTAGGCAGGAGACCGAACTTCACGTCCTTTACAACAATGCGTTCGTTGAATTGCCCATGATCGTTATGAATCACTCACACGAATCTGCAGCGGTATACTTGCGCCTCCTGTAACGGAAGTAAGCGCGCAAGATTATGATCTCCAGTTTGCTACCCACGTTCTCGGTATCACCCTATTCCTACTTCACGGACACGTATGGCGCTGACATACTTCCCCCTCAAGGACCCTTCTACTTGACTAAACTTCTTCTTCCCATCCTTGTATCCACCGCTCAGACGACGCCCGAGAAAAAGGTCCGCGTTGTCAATACATCGTCCATCGCCCATGTCCTGCGGAGCCTCGATTTCGCTACCTTTAAGGACGGCCCCAAGCGCCGGAAGATGTATACAGATATGTTATATGCTCAAAGCAAATACGTAGGACTTAATCTCCGTGTTTTGTACTCAGCAGGCAGCTTACGGGTCCATCACAACCCAGGGGATGATAGTTCTCTCTAGTGAACTCTCACGGAGGTATGGTTCTCAAGGAATCGTCACGACCACCCTGCACCCGGGGTGCATCAAGACAAATCTCCACCGCAATATTCCACCAGCCGCTGCTGCTATGCACGTAAGCATTTCTACTGTCTCCATCATGGGATACATTCATTCTCCTCTTAGGGTCAATATCCAGCCGACATGGGTGCACTAACGATGTGTGGGCTGGCACCTCCTCCGAGGGAGCTGATTTAAACGGCAAGGTGCGCCCTACGACCGCTTCCTCTTCTATTGAATCTAATTACGGACGTGCATCAGTATCTCATTCCATGGGCTCGAGTTGGGATAGCTAGTAAGGGTACTCAGGATCTGAACTTGGGCTGAAACTCTGGGAATATTTAGAGGAGCAAGTCAAGGTGTATTAAATTACGATGTCCCGTTTGGATATTATGTTTACGCTAATTATGTATCCGTTTAACACTGAGTTTAGAAAAAAGCCAATCATGCTTCGCTATGATTGAGCTCGAAGTGCTTTAGCATAACCAGGCACCTAGTGGCCCACCTGAACATGCGACCCATTTTCAGTGGCGTTCTTGCAGATAACGAATCTCAATGAATATGTCCGTCGTTTCACGCCAAGGTCCACGTTAAAACCGATGAATATGTATGTTGTAAAACGAAGAAACGAGATTACAATAGAACGTACGTGTAGGTATACGCACTTCGCACACCCCACAACTACACTATACTAAGTTGATCTTGAAAGTGCGAACGGCCGAGGCAGCATTATAGAACCTCAAAACGATCAGACCGGATTGCATATACCAAAATCGGGCGTTGTCCCAGATACAGAACCAGAGGAGCCAAGGTTTCTAATCATAGCGCAGTCCGAGTCTCGTTGAAGCATCTCGATAGAAAGACATGAGCTGATATCGTCTCCAGAATGAGGCGTGACATCCAAGAACCGCCGCGAATCGAGAGCGACCGCATTGTGATCTTTTTCTTGTAAGGGCTGGGTCAAGAAGACTGGCTACCGTCCTATTAGCACGCAGTCATTGACTGCAAGAAAATGGGCATATTTACAGTGTGTTTGTATGCGGCCGTGTTGGCGGAAGAAAGTGTATTCGGTGCCGACGCAGCAGGTTCCTGGCGCGGCTCTCGCGAGTTGAGACTGCTCATGAGAGAATTGGTGTAAAGCTTTGAAAGAGGCAGGTTGAAGATGAGGTGACTATTCAGATATGATTTGCAAGCAAGGTACACGAAGCAGTCGATTACTCACATTCCTGTTGGCTGAGCACGAGGTCAAGTGGAAGATATTACGAGAAGGATCAACATTACCAATGACAAATATATTATCAAGTCGACTAGGGCACAAAGAGACGTGATCAAGCCTGTTTGAAACAGTAGCTGCATGGAGTTCTCAGATGGAATCAAAGCTATTGAAAGTGTACGCTTACTCCGAATGATCTTGTCAACCAGGTCATCTGAACGCTTAAATCCAGTTTTTTGTCCTCGCTATTCATCGCAAGTTTTATATTGACACAAGCGCGCGAGCGAAGTATGCTCACCCTGTCATAACTGTCAGTCGATTAAATATTATCAAGGCTTCGAAAATACAAACAGATGGCGAACCAGAAGAAAGGTGATAACGATATCACACAAGCAGTCGGATGCTAGCCAGATAGTGACAGCGTCCTATAGTTGTATCAGCTGTCACACTTGGGAGATGTAAAAATATGACGCGACAAACTTGGAACCTCTGAAACTGTAGAAATTGCGTTGTTATTCCAGATTCCGCAGCAGTAGCGATTCCACCGGCTATCACACCCAAGTTAGAATAGTAAATGACAGGGGAGGACACGGTTACCGGTTCCGAGAAGAGCGAGAAGCACAACAATACCGCATAGGCAAAGATTAGAAGTCAAGACGAAAATCCTCCAGGCAAAAAAGAGCTGAACGAGGCCAGAAATGATGCCCTGCATCCTTCTAAGTGCTGCAATCGTTAAAATAGGGTTATGTTACACACGTACCGTCATGGCGGGATCTAAAAACGGAGCGGTTCAAGATGGGTAACATGTTTTCAGTGGCAATTATCGTACCTGTAGAAAATACTGGGAGAAATTAGATAGACGGGAGCGTCGAGAGGCCGGTTAGATCGTACCCCAAGTTGCCTTAGCCAAATATGCGGCTTCTGCTGGAATATACGTCGGTGACACCCCCGTAAATGGTATAAACATGTACCACGTACAAAAATGCAGGACAAAACAATCGTAGAGATACACAAAGTCGAAAACGGTGTTAATGGTATCGCATAGAAAAAGAAGGAGGACCTTGGTTGATGTTAAATAACGCGCGCCGACAACGAAAAAATAGCACTCACAAATAGCTTGACGACAAGCCTGTCTCTAGAAAAAAAAATAAAGAAGAAGTAAATCTCTTCAAGAAGCGACTCACTGCTTGTATGCGGCAAAGTATAGGTACACCTGAGTGATCATAATTCCGTAAAGAAGGAGATTGAACATCAAGCCGATGAACATAGGGCCATGTCTAGCATACAGTCTACCCAGTGAGTCTTCCATTCTGCACATGAAAGAACAAGGCGCCACGTACGCGACTTCAGCTGGCCCCTGCATGGCGGAAGATGGAAGTAAAGGACAAGGAGGGATAAAGACGCGTCGGTATTGTTTGTACCTTTCTACGTCATTATTTGGCAAATCACGGGACACTGGACCGCCACTACGGTTGTCCTGTGGTCGTTGTGGTTCTTTCAGTGCCTACCACCACCACCGTCTCCAACGTCGAGTCGACGTTCTCGGCGCCGTTATTTCATCCAGAGCGGGTCTTCTCTGCTATCTTATCGTCCACTGGTCGACGTCCAACTCGATGACCACCCCATCTACGCGAGGATCGGTATACCACCCCAGGCCCTCGTCGCCCTCCCCCAGCACCTCCGGTTTCTCCTTCATTGGAGAGGACGAGGCGTCTAGTGACAACGACCATCTCTACTGGGAGTATAGCAGGTCCCCGTATAAGAGCATAGGATCCTTCGGCCGTCGTGCTATTCACTCATCGCCTGCACTTACCAGCCACTTTCATTCTTCGTCTTCATCCCCATTCATCTCAGGCTCAGATGTTCCATCGAACAGCTCATTCAAGTCCTTGCTTCCGCGTTTGTGGGACGTTCTCATAGCATCTCCAACCAAAACCATCTTATCTCCTTCCCGGCCCGCTCTGAGCGACTCAGGCCGTCACGCTAAGTTTGTTTCTTACTCGACAACATCTTTTGGCCGCTCTAAAGGTAAAAGAATGTATCGTGATCAAGACTGCTACAATGACTCCATCAATTTCTTGGACTTGCCACCTTTAGATGGTGACGAGGGGGAGCTCATCGATGTGGATGACGAGGCTTGCTTCATTGCTGTGGAACATCCTTGGGGAGCCATCAATGCTTCTAGGGCTAGAGTAGTGACTGGAATTGGTGTGTCCTTCCGAAAAATTCCAAGACTGCCCTTTCTGATATGTTACGAACATCAGACATTCTCTCGCTTCTCCCCCCTGAACTTTCCTTGCAAGTTCTGTCAATGCTTGCATTTATCCCTTCGTGTCTTCCATCAGCGTCGCTACAAGACCTCTATCCGTCCCACGAGGATGGGCTGCACGCGATCATCACATGTTTAGCTGTCTCACAGACGTGGCGACGCCTCGCAAATGACAATAGCGTTTGGCGTGCGTTCTTCATCTCACGCTGGGGCAATCTGGAATGCCCTGACAAGTCCCTTGAGAGGAAGAACTTGCAGCACGCCAACCATCGGACACGGAGAACACACACAGCGTCGGGCTCCATCAATTATCGTTATCTATATCAAGAGCGCCTAGAACTTGAACGCCGCTGGGGTGCAGTCTCACGCCAGAGTCTTTCTAATCATCTACCATGGGAGCCCAAGATCACGAAATTGACAGGTCATAGTGACAGGTCCGTGATGCTCTCAATTGTGGCCTCCATACTTATCTTTAATATCTGTAGTGTCTATTGCCTTGAATTGTGCCGTACAGCTTCGGGACAGCAACACATCATTACCGGGTCCCGCGACCGCACCATCAAGATGTGGTCGTTAAAGACGGGAAGATGTTTAGGAACATTTGGCGGCAACACCGGCGATGTCGACGGTCACCGAGGAAGTGTTCTATGTTTGAAGTTCTTCTGGGAGAATGATGGTCGGAATGGGGTGCTTTACTCAGGCTCCAGCGACTGTACCGTGTGTGTTTGGGATGTCTGGATCGTGAAACCGGGCCGTTCACGGCATTTTGACGATTCCGATGAAGGCATTGAGGTTCAAGCGCGTATTAAGACTGTGTTGAGAGGCCATAATGGCGGTGTGTTGGACTTGAGAGTGGACGCCAACTGGATTGTCAGCTGGTATGTTGGTTTTGGTTCGTGTCACACTATTGTTAACGCCCTCGCAGCTCGAAGGACACCGTCATTCGTGTGTGGCGCCGTGACACGCTGGAGCTGTATCGAACTCTTCGTGGTCACGAGGGTCCTGTTAATGCTGTATGCCTCGAGGGCGGCAAATTGGTCAGTGCTAGTGGCGACGGAAAGATGATCCTGTGGGATATAGCAAGAGGCGAAAGACTGAGGACCTTGGAGGGACACGACCGAGGATTGGCTTGTATCGAGTTCAAGGTTGAGCTATATTACCGCTTTGTTCACCATCTCTGACCGTTAGGCAGGACGATCTCATAATATCCGGGTCGAATGACTGCAGAATCAAGATCTGGTCGGCTACCTCTGGAGAATGCCTGACCACCTTGGTCGGGCATGACGCTCTTGTCAGGGCGCTGGCCTTTGATCCTCGGAGCGGGAGGCTAGTGAGTGCTAGCTATGATAAAAGCGTGAGAGTATGGGATGTGGCCACCGGTACGTCTGGTGACATACATTTTGGCGGAGAGCTGATCCTCCGACAGGCAAAATGTTGCGAGAGTTCAAACAGAGTCATACAAGTCACATATTCGACGTCAAATTTGACGTATCGAGAATCGTTAGGTGCGTCTCCTCTTCATAGTCGGTTGTTAGCTGTGGGTCGAACACTTCTTTTGGACAGTACCTCTCATGATCAGCGAATCGTTGTTTTGGATTTCTCAGAAGGCCTGGATGGTGCCGAATTATTTATGTAAGGTTGTAGATAGTTATCATCAATTATTCATTTTGTACAACAGGTATGTCCCTTGTGTTTTATTTTTTACCATCTTCTCGGAACTATTAGTATATTGTAAACCATCAACTGTTGTATACCCTGTATATATATATGTCCATCTTGTAACTATTCATAGGAACATATACACACTTGCTTTTTGGATCTTACGAGTGCGTTGCAACAGACTACTTATCTCATTTGGCCACGGAGCCTTTCGGGGGTGTTGGGAGTTCTCGCATCGTTGAGAGCGGAAAACGGAAAGCCGTAACGGAGGCCACGATCGAGACATTTGCATATTAAACCAGGTACACGACTACAGCTGACTACATCATAGATTATTCATACCCCAAACAACCCCATGTATGTCAAGAACTGGGTAACTTGACCTCGTTCATCAGATGGGATATCTTTCAAGTCGAGAGCCTCAGATGCCTCCGCACATTGAGCGCCTAAACAACGATTCAATTTATACAACGCAGTTAACGGCGAGTTAAGTGCTAACCAGTTAGAGCAAAAGCCTCCCGTTTTGTAACGGGAAGTGGCCCTCCGGCAGCGTAGCCATCTGGGTATGAAAGAGGTGCATCAGGACTACTCGTTGCGTTTGTCAGGCGCATGGGCTGTAGGGATAACCTGTGCATCGAGTTATTCAGCTGACTGGACGAGTATTCAATGGAACGAAGGACTGACGTGAGTTGAATGTCATCGAGGGAGATAGAACAGTCGCTGGCCGCCTGGATAAGGTGATGCAGTCCTATGCTGATTGCCTGTAGCTGGTCGTCAACGTGAATGTTCTATCAAAGGTTTAGCATTCAATATTACGGTCACACGATACTCGCACAGACCATATGTTCAGGCAGGGCAACAGGCTCGGGCTGAGGCTCCTGGGGCATAGTCGCGATCGTAACAGCCATAGAAAAAGATGTGATGGAGGGTAAACAGAACGATTAGAGGGAAGATATAGGATAGTTCTGGGGTATTTGAAAGATATTAAAGCACAGAAATAGGGGCTAAGTGAATTGGTGTGGGGTGCGGGCCGACTTGGGCCGGTCCGTATCTTTCCTTCTTCACGTCACCATTGCCACGACTTGGTCTCAAGTTTTCCGTTCCAGAGGCATTTCATCAGGACGAGGTCCTCCATATCAGCGTCGAGAACCTTTAAGGCTTGCCGTGCATTACCTGAGGTACTTTATGGATCACCCACGGGAGAAATCGGACACAATACTTGACAGCTCGTTGTAAAGACAAGCCTTGCGGTTCAACGAGGTTAACTGGCTCCATATTTCACATATTTGATTGGTTGGTCCGACGTATGGATCCGGTTTGGTATCAGCGTTCTGTCCCGTTATCGGCACTCGTGTTTGTCTGGCCATGCCAACATGCTAATGGGACACTTTTACCGGAAACATCCAGGAAACTTCTCTCTATGTATACAAACCGATGGTCGGTCGAGCAGAAAGCTCCTTATGCCAAGCATCACCGCTTCGGTAGCGACGTTATGTTAACAACGTAATGCATCTTGGATGTGCCTGGGACATACGAGCTATGGGCAACGAAACAGGGGGAACTTCTCTTTATGTCTCTGACATATCAGGAATGGTAGCGCTATTTTCGCTGCAACCCTTTGATTGCTTTCCTCAGGTACCCCTTTACCTCGAAGGACTATTTTGGACACGGCGGCTACTCTCGGCTATTTTAGATATCCTTCTCGTGTTTCGGTATCCTGGTACCACTTAAATTTACTTGGACAGCAAACTGACAGGCCGGGAAAGGGTCTCGGTCACGAACACAGCTTGTTAGGCAGTGCTTAGCAGCTATCACTTGCAACCGCATATGTTCGTACTTTCTACTCGACACGATCATCGCTTCTAAAGGATACGGCAGGGGAGAAAGGGTATAGTGTTCTTTACGAACTTCTCGACACAAATACATGTATGTCTCTTGTTTTCTGGGATGATCCGCACTGATTGTTCCGGCATTCTATCCGCGGGGTTTGTCGTACAGGCACGCAGACACTTTTTCAGCGCGTCTGTTAGCAATTATAGAGCTATCACACGCGTTACTTTTTTATGGCGCGCCTGCCTAGTTGTCTATTAAGCTCTAACGACATCATAAAACGATGAAGTGAGTAGTTAAATTTGGATTTCTATAGGTCTTGGGAAATGGACGTGAGAATATCCCGAAGTTTCGTCTAATACGGGGAGATCCATTCTCTGACAGGGATTTTGGAGTGGCTCTCTGCCAAAAGGCCTTTCCTGCGCCACACATAGTCAAGGATTTTGGCGTGGATCGATCGAGGTACCATCCCGCATAACCGCCGTATGTTCGCGTATAAAATTGGCGGACTCTGAGGATAAGAAAACATTCAGCAGTCTAGGACTCAAGCACCATGAAGTTGTCATTCCTAGGCACCCTTGCACTTCTCGCCACACTTGCAACTGCAAACGATGGTGGAAATTTTGGTGCCCGCGACACTGAGCATGGAGGATGTCAAAACCCCTCTGTCCGAAAGGAATGGCGCTCTCTCACTGACGACGAGAAGGCCGACTGGATTTCCTCCATCAAGGTGAGGTCTTGCGAGTACAGACAATTACAGAGCTAATCTTCTTCTCAGTGCTTGGCTCACTTGCCTCACAATCCAAACTTGAGCCCCACCGTCAAACCTGACAATATCCCGCCCGTTAATGAAACCGGCTCGTATTGGGACGGTACGCGTTTTTCGATTATATCATGCGTAAACCAACTCATTCCCGCGAAGACATCTCTTATATGCACATGGATATGAACTTTGTGGTAAGACGAACGTGTTTCGGTGCTTTATCTCTCCTCCTAACGGCCACGTGACAGATTCATTTCACTGGGCTCTTCTTACCTTGGCATCGATGGTACATGCACTCGGTAGAAACAGCGCTTAGAGAAAAGTGCGGCTTTTCTGGGACTATGCCGTACTGGGATTGGACGCGTGGTAGGGAATTTTCTCTGCAAAGTTTCTCCCCAAACCTCATGTCGTGATTCCCCTTCGTAGATGCCGCAGACTTTGAAGGAGCGACCATTTTTGCTGAGCCCGATCTTAAGAGCGGTCTCGGAGGGTGGGGACACTCCGAAGATGATTATCTTGTCCATGATGGCGGCTTCTCGTATGACTTCGACCTCGCCTATCCCTCTCCGCATGGTCTTCGACGAAACTACACTTTGCGGCCTTGGGAGTCCGACCAATTTGCCGGCCTATCTGTTATCTTAGATCCTACTCAGATGGCGAACATATCTTTCACCGCCGACAAGATCCAAGCGCTTGTCAGCGGCCATGTAGGAGATTACGTGGGATTCCAGTTCGGCTTTGAAGATTGGGAGGTAGGGGAAATTCTCTCACAACGTGTTTCTTTATTGACTATTTTTGGCAGGAGGCTCATGCCAGCGTTCATGAATCGACGGGAGGGTAAGTGCATCTTGATTGATGTCATTATCATCACCTGAGCCTATTTACAGGGATATGGCTGGTAATTGCCCTGCAAGTGCACCCCCTTCATGCATACCCGGCCCGCTTTGGGCTCCAAATGGTATAGTCCAGAAATTTTGTATTCGTCGGTCTCGTACTAATATTCTATAGACCCACTGTTCTTCCTCCACCATACCGTAAGTGTCAATCATGACTATCGTATACCGACACATGACTCACGTTTCCATTCCTAGACTGTCGACAAAGTCTGGTATGACTGGCAGAACAAAAATCCCGCCAACAAGAACATTTTCAAGGGTGGTTCCGTGCAGCACGTTGAGAACCGGACCATGTATCTGGAGAATCCGAACGGAGGCGGTCCCCCACTCACGGTGAGTTTCCCCAAGTCATCATCCAAGTATGGTTTATTGATTGCAAACAGCCTCAATCTGTCATTACCGGTGAAGGTATGTTCGATGAATGGGTTATTGGGGATTATTTGAGCACTACGGATGGAGCACTCTGCTACATTTACGCAGAGTAGTCTTAGTCCATTATTATTTATCTATTAGGAATACATTCGAAATTATAATTCAGTTCTGACGCCGCGTGCTAAATGTCTCATCTGTGTCTGGGTTTGGGAAATCCAAACCGCTATTCCTAACTATTCACCAACAACCATGGCAGCCGAGCTACCAGAGATGATCACCATCGGTAAAGGCATCACTGTCGTAAGTATACGCCCCTTCCACCATCAAGCCTATCCATTCTGACTCCCGCTCTGAAACAGACCTTCCTGAAGGACGACAAGTATGAAACACGCATTTCAGTCTCTGGCGTACCGGGCGATGAGGAGCTTTCCATCCCTTTACACTGGCACGAAAGGCACGATGAATACATGCTCGTCGTCGAAGGAAAGCTGCAAATCACTCGCGGGTCAGAAATCCAAGTGTACGGTCCGGAGGACGGTGAACAAGTGATCGAAAGAGGAATCCCACATTCACTCAAGAGCGTCGGTAATTGTGTTATCTTGGAGAGGACCATTCCTGACGTTCGTGGTTTTTGAATTCTCGCACGGTGATGGTAAAATCGGACGCTTAACTGACACGCAGGATTCGATGAAACAACTCTTCTTCAGAAACATGGAGAAAGGCGGCGCTTTGAGTACTAACTTTTTTGAGATTATGCATAACTGTTATTATGGGGATTTAATCCCTTCGCTTCCGGGAGGTATCCGTTGGCTCGAGAAAGCTGTAAGTCAAAGTATCATGCAAGACTTCTCCGCAGTGTTGACTTGGATGTTTGAACAGTTCCTGACATTGTTCGGATATTACGTTGCGCCATTGTTAGGATATTCAAGAAAGATCAAGACGCTCTAGTCCGTATGAATTGGTGAGTACTTTGGTCGTATCGTCGTGTCCATATTCTAACGGGATGCAGAAGTAAAGCCAAGAAATGATGTACTATATATACAAAACCAGGACACTGAACGGTTGAATATGCAAAGAAAGAAATGGTATCGCATGTAATAAAGATATCTGAAAACAAGGTCCAAGAAAGTGGGTATCGGACAATGTACATTACAGAACACAGACAATGAAGTAGCATAACGAGAGGATACCCATGACGAGCGGAGATACCGCATGGGTGCGGGAAAGTGCGCCATTGACAGTTCCTGATTGAGTGGCTGCACTCCCAGCCGCAGACGTTGAAGTGGATTCGGGTGCTGAAGAGGTCGAGAATCTCGACGTGGTGGACGAAGAGGAAGAAGTAGCAGGGGTTGTCGCGGACAAAGAGGTAAGAGAAGATAGAGACGTTGGCAGCGTCCCGACTATGATTGTTGACAGTTCACTGGTGGAATCTGCAGCACTTGTTTGCGTCAAAGAGGTTGGGACGGCGATACTTGCTGTAGCCGATTCCAAGGGCGTTGCAAAGGAACCCGTCATCTGATCGAGTCTACGGGAGAAGTTGATTAAAAATGAACAAATCAACCAACGGCAATATACTTGCTGGAAAAATGGAGAAAATGCCATCACGGCTGTTCCGTTATCAAAAATGGATGTGGAGGTGAAACAGATATAACTGCAGACAAGATCTGTTAGCATGAAATCTGGCGGAAAAGTGCGGTATACAAACTAGGTATCCGAATCAGGGCCTGCCTCTGGGATAGGCTGCAGAAATTTGATTAGATAATTTGGGGGAAACACATGGCACGGCGTCGCGCACCGTGAATGTAAGAGAGTGGGTCGTGGACGTATCTACCGAGTCGAGATTCTGTACTAGTTGCTAGGAAACGTGATATATTCTTTAGGTGAATTCCGCCTTCCATATTGTATGCGGCATACCTGAGTTCCGGTATACAGACCAACAGTACTGACTCCAAAAGACGACAACAGCGGCCGGACGCCATCGTCCAGCCACTCGACCGTGCAATCCTGTCCGCCATGGCAGGAAGAGCCGCTGTTGGGCTCAATGACGTAGAGGCTGCGAACTGACAATGCAGCATTCGTATGAAGAACGAAATCAAGAGTGATACACGCCAAAACCAGGGCTGAAAGGGAAAACATGATTTTTGAGAAAGAAAGTTGACGCTGAAGGGGAAAAGGAGTGGCAGGTCTTGAGGCAAATCGAAATCTATCGTGCTTTCAAGGAGACGGCATGCAGAAGAAATGAGGAGAAAATGAGGTCGAGAGGGTCGAGGGTGATGGTTGCAATGAAGCTTTGTTTATTTGCCATGAGCCTTAGATTACGATCTTATCAGCAATTTGGAGATACGATAATTCCAAGATAATTCCTCAACAACGATACAAAGAGTCTAATACAGGGTCTGCAAGAATTAAAGTACAAGGAAACGATATAATGGTACAGAGAAAATGGTCGTCTCAAATCTTGGCCTTTATGAGAGATGTCGTGCAAGTAAAGTTCGTCGCAGTCACCGCCCTAGAACCCACCAGAGGCCCCTCCTTCTTCTTCTCTGCCACCTCCTTCTCGTTGCAAATCTTGCCGCCAATCTCCCTCTCTACTTCCTTCACCACATTGGTGATGCATTCGGGGCTATCAAATACAGGCCGTCCAATGAGACTGACAAACACACCGATGCCCAGGACGGGATACGAGCCCACTTGGATACCACGAGATTTCAACCGTGTTTGAAGGGTGCTCAGATATGGAGCTATCATTGATTCTGGTCGGCTGGACGGGTTGTCAGTTGTATTAGGAAAAGGCATGACGGGTAGCGTACTCTGTGAATATCTGGATCCTTAGAGGTCGATCGCTTGGAGGTGGAAGGGGTAAAAACTGGGTGAGTTGGGTGAGCATGACTTGGAACAGTTTAGGTATCCCTGGGAATATGCATAATTTGCCTTCGAGGCGGACGACGGGCTTTGTTGGATATAAGGCATACGACAATGACGATATAGAAGTGAGGCGTACCACCCATATATCGCTCCCAACAAAAATTACTTCTGCGCGTTCGGGGAACAGGGCCATTCGTTGCGTAGCTTCTCTCTGTGACGTCGTCTGCGATGATATCCACGGTCGGTGCTTGTTCATTTCGTCCAATCGTCGCAGCGTCTCCGTGTGGTGAGCCAGGCCTTGTCCAAATGCCTTTGCAAGGGAAGCGTACGTAATGTCGTCGTGAGTTGGACCGATCCCGCCGCTGGTGACCACAAAGTCGTATTTTTGCACCATTCGCCGGCTCGCCTCGATGCTGCATGATGTCAGTGGAGCACCCACCGAGAACCACGAGGCACGTACATTTCAGTCTCGTCGTCTGCAATGACCTCTATACGTTTCCTGAAATCAGTTCAGGAAACAAATTCCGACGCAGCGATGGCTGCAGACACCCACAGCTCAATGCCATGCTCAAAGCAGTACTTTGCGAAAAAGTGCGAGTTTGCCTCGAGTGTCTTGCCATTCAGAATCTCGTCGCTGCAGGATCGGTAAGAGATGAAACAGGAAAAGCCGTGAGAACGCCGCACCCGATGATGAGCGCCGCCGCCGTACGAATGCACCTGCCCTCTCCCAGCGGATTTGTCGGTACTGGAGACAGCTCAAAACCAAAATCGACCTTGGGCGGTCCGTTGCTTGATTCCCTTGTTGGCATGACGGCGATGAAGTGACGGTATTGCGCTGGTCGTATGCAGGGTAATACTCTAGGTCGGCTCCTCCTGCATGCTTGACGGAAGGCCGAGCTTGCTGGTATTCGAAAAGGTACTGGCAGCATCGAGGATGTAGGCTTATCCTGGAAGCATTGAAAGAAAGAGAGAACGTGGAAATGAAGGGGTCATTGTAAGGGAACGTTATGGGAAAACCTTACCCCAGACCTTCCCCAATAATTCGGCGCCCTCCGATCCGGCTTCATATTGGTGATCTGGTATCCAAAATAATATGTATTCAATTACGGAGTTTGTTTAGTGCTAAGACATTATTGGCAACAAGGGGGAATAAGTCCATTAGCAGACGACAAAACCAAATGCAGCTGCTAGCGCCACAGACAGCCATATCTTAGGGTTGCTGGTCGTAGCAACGACTGCGCTGTTCCCAGTTGAGGAAGAACTCGCGGCGCTGCCAGAATGGGTCGCAGTCCCCGAAGACGTTGCCTTGGCGGTGCCACTGGCAGTGGTTGAAGCAGAAGCTGCCTTGGACGTCGACGAAACTGCCTTGGTGGTACTGGCACTGCTGGAAGCGCTCTTTGAGCCCGAGGCGGACGTCGAAGCGCCGGCGAGCGGTGCAGTCGACTGGCCGTCAATCTGTGCTTGGACGGAGGTGTTGAACGACCCAGAAAGGCCGTTAATTCTACGACAGAGTTAAAAGGTGTATGCAGGCAAGTCAGTATCACCTACGTGAACTTTGCGGAAAAAGAGAGAGCAGGGTATTGCGAGTTGGTTGCGTCCTTGAGCGAGTTGGAATCGACACGAATAAAGCTGGAAATTATCCTGTGAGATATAGCAACAGCCTATCAAAAATACGCGTACTATTGATCACTGGGAGCTCCAATGTTTGCAGACGGAACGAACTGCAAAGTAGAGGTGGTGGCTACATCGACATTCTCAGCAATGACTTGAAGAGTAGTCTATCATCGAGGTAGGGTAGTCAGAACACACTTCTCCTTATGAGTCGAATACATACTTGCTGCAGCGAGTTTCCAACCGCGATGGCGAATTTGGCTGCACCAAACGCTTCCAACGACGGAGAGGTACCGTCATCTTGCCAGGAGACAGTGACGGTATCACCTGCATTCCAAACGGTGGAACCAACCGGGTCTGTGATCTACGTACGGGTAAGATTCAGACAAGCGATACCTCAAGAAATATATCGGACGTACATAGACCGTGGCAAGCGCCGACGTTGCGAGGCCAAAAAATACAAAGACTGAGGGCTTGGAGAACATTAGAGGACGGAATTTAGGGGGGTGAAGTGTTTCGAAAGGAGAGAGAGCACGAAAAGAGAGGGTAAAAAAAGAGTGTAAGGTTCGAGAGAGCGTAGGGGGGAGTCGCGCAGAGACAATGGGATGCAACGTAGACGTTGAAGAGTAAAACAGGAGGGAAAAAAGTCGACGTGCCCCCCCTTTCAAAGGGGCTTTCAGGTACCTCATGCCAGGGACATGACCATCCTGCTGGTCGATCACCTATTTTGGAACCTCCTCCCTTTATTTTTGGCACTGTTAATCATCTGCAGAGAGGGCTAGAAGCGGAAGTGATGTATTGAAACAACAAGCCGTCTCGAAGCCATCAGACCCAAGCCGGAGGAGAGTTAAAGCTGCAGCTGGTGTTTCCAAAGACCAAGAAGCCAAGTATAATGGTCCGAATTTGCCAAGCTCCTTGGACTGGTTGGCAGACGTCCAACATGATACACGGATAACGCCAAAATTGCAAGCAAAGACGCGTCATTTGTGCTCTATTATACAGATCCGCTGAAGGGTCACGACAAAGTCTGGAAGCAAGACGAGGCGATTTGTCAGCCGCTCTAGCGTTGAGTGCGGTCCGGGTCGTCCGGGTCCAAGTCCACTCAATAGAACAGGACGAAAATTGCAATGCGTCACAAATATCCCGACCATCGACGCATTATAGAAACCTGAATTTTACGCCCACTGGATGTTCAGTATACTGGTGCGGACACCATGATCGACACATCTCTTATTCCTTGTTATGACTTATACACTCACACCCGAATTACCCGAGGTCCAGAGCATCCATCGACTCAAGTCATGAAGACATATCTAGGATCAGTGTCCGGAATCTCTCCTGCCGGACCTTCTTCTAGTTCCTTCTCCTCCGCCGACATTTCCTGTAATTTCTTTGCGTTCCTCTTGTTCAGTATCGATAGACGGGTGCGTAGAATGAACGCCGTTATGAAAGCCACGAACAAACAACTGGAAGATGTGGAAAGTCAGCAAATTGATTGTTTTTCAGATAGTGATACTAACGCGGCCGATATGGCGTGGCCTTTCCGGTAGTTATCATCGTCGTCGAAATATATTTGAGGTGAAGCGCTTTATACAGAGACCGTTCAGTGGCCGTCGAAAGATGCTGGGAAAGGAAACGTACATTGACACGCAATTTGAGATAGACACTATAAAAGCCGTACCGACGCCTCTCTTGGATGTTGGAGAGAAAGTATTAGCGGCCCAACTCCTATATATACCGTCAGTGGATAGCAGAAACTGCACAGAGAAAGCTCACATGACAAGAGGGAACAAGCTGTAGTTTCCGCCCACGACCAGGAAAAGAGCGAAATACGCCGCTCCAACGCTCTTTTGCACCGACGTCGCTAGAATGATGTACCCAATAAAAGAGACGGCGCATGACAGCATGATGTGCCAGCCTCGGTCGCGTGTACGATCGCTGTGCCATGCTTGGAAGAGGACCATGAACCAGCCTACAAGGTAGGGAGCCACGGTCATTCCTTGCGCATTAATGGACGAAAAGCCGAGGCCTTTAATAAGCTGGTCTGATATGTTAATACTTCCCCTATAGTGCAAATTCACAGATGCGTACCGTGGGCAGGAAGTACGAAATAGTTGCGACTCCGACGTTAACTATTACCATAAATCAACTCTAAACCATGAAGATACTGATGGAAAACTTACAGCTAGCGTATATTAACATGAACAACCAGGAATTAACATCCAACATCACATGCTTGAAGCCTTCCCATCCAGTCATGCCGCCGTGAGATTGGGGCTTGTGATCACGGTTCACACGAGCCTGCGCGATGGCTCGTTCCCGGGCAGTCAGGAATGTTGACGAGAAAGGGAAAGAAGGAAGGCAGAACAAAATCGTGGAAGCCATAATGATAGTGGGTATGGCTTCAATCTACCCTCCGAATCAGTGAAGCTTTCAAATCGGATAGAGAAATGACATACAAGAAAGAGGAACTGCCATCTTGAAAGCAGAGATTAGTTCGATGTTGCAAGATGAACACTCGCACTCACCCTTTTAAAACAGAGGTATGCGCTCGGACGAGCCCAAAGGCTATGAGACCCTGTATAGCCAATACTTGTTAAAACAACGTAAGACAGACGTTCAAGCCAGTCAACGAACCCCGATGGCGCCGGGAAATGTTCCAGTCATACAGAGACTATCGAAAGGTTTGATAAGCAAGTCGAATCTGGGAAACGATAGAAATCTCATTCACCTGATACGCATGGCGAGTTCATGACTACCGACGATGTTTAGTCAAAAGTAAGAATTGCTTGTTCTCTGAACATCACTTACCGCCTGTACCAAAACGACAAATAATAGATCATGCCGGCGTAGTATCCCGCTTCTCCGATTCCAAGAAGAACCCTGGAGATATCATAAGTTCTGCGCTAGTCGTATAATAGATGTATCGTTTACCTGAGTACCAATAAACCTCCATATCCTTTGGCGTAGATGAAGGACAGAGATGCGATTCCCCACCAAGTCAAGGACAAGAAGAAACTAGGATACATATGAGCAAGTAGCTGGATGCAGGGAAACCCCAGGCCACGTACAATCTATTAGCTCCGATGTGGCGTTGGAAGACTGGTGATAGTTTAGGTATCAGAAGTATGTCAGAAATAAAGTTCTCTACGTACCATTGGCAGGCATCTCAAGGAGGCAGTAGCCCACGTAGAATATACTGAGTGCTAGCGTCCATTTGGCGTTGCTTGTTATACCCTGGAAGGAGATAAGATTAGAATCGAGGAAAGACAATATTCTGCCCTACAAAATTGTCGTTAAATTCGTCAAGTACATGAGCATTTCCGCTGTGAGAGTCCGATGAGATGACACTATCCATAGACGAAAATGGACAGTTACATATTGGTCCGATCTGTTTGTAGGTCAAGTTTATAACTGTTTCGCGATATATCGTTGACTTACCGAATTGATTGACTATCAATAGTCGTATGGCGTTCAACAATACATTTAGGATTCCAAAAGCGCCACTCACAGACATAACTTAAGAACAAAGGCATCAGCAGATGACCGATGTCGGCACCGAAGGACGTCGTACCTGCATATCACCAAAGGTAATACCCTGTTATCAATCTTCCTCTTTACCCTATACTGTATGAGAAATTCAGCTTCGCAGAGCTAAGAATAAAATAAAAAAGGCGCTCACGTCTTCTTCTGGCGTAAATTCCACCGTCTCTGCATCCGCGTTCACAGCGGCAGCATATGCTGCGTCTAAAGGCGATAAGAACTGCTTCAAGCTCCTCTTCGGAACTGGTCCCAGAGCATTTTGATGCGCAGTGCCTTGCTTGTTCGGTTTCTCTTCGACAATGGAGCGTCTCTCGACATCAACGACCTGGGCCTTGCCTTCCGACATGATGAGGAAATGGGGAGAAGAAGACTGGGCAATCAGGTGTCGTGCAGCACATTTTATACATGGAAGGGACTTCATTCTGTCATTGCCATCGGACAGGTGATCTTCCCACCAGAAGGACGAAGCAAACCAAATCAATCTGCGCTTGAATTAACGTGATGTGAGCGCCACGTCCCGGTTCACACGGACCGGTCGTGCTAGGGCGGCGAGAAGAATAAAGACGACCTCCACTATTCTTTAGAACGCCCCAGCTGCCTTGAGATGTGACTGCTGTGGTGTACGCAAGTACATGGAACTAAATCGGTGACAGATTTATTCTTAGTTGCCTGCTTACCGGTGCGGAAAAAGGTTTTAAGAATATAGCATGGAGGCCAATTGCATGGATACGCGAGACGGTCCGCGGTCCGCTCTAAACATAGAACGCGAGTATACGGACCACAACTGTGATTTTTGCGTTAGTTCGCGTGACAGGTGTACTGCCAGATGATCAAGGACACAGAAAATTTGTGGGGGATTCGGAATTTACGTCCCTGTAAGGAAGGAAAGGTGATAGGGGAGGATAGGGGTGTCAGGATTATCAGCGGTAATAATGGAAAGGTGGGATTAGCCTCGAAGCCGCATCATATAATCCATAGATTCTCAAATCTGTCGCCAGTCCGTAGTGGTCGCTGACCCATCTACCAGTCGGGGTCTTCAAGTTAACCCCAATTCGATGAGGAACGTCAAGGGTGAAGTTGAATGATGGCGTATGACATATTTTGTCCAACCTCGAGTCGGCGCAATTCAGCAAAGATCATGTCATTGGAAAGAAAAATAAGTAATACCTGCCAGGTAGGAACCTGCTGGTAGGTTGATATCCCCATGTGAATCCGCTTTCGTCATAATTTGCTCCCTTCCATGAATCTACTAATCCGCAGGCTTCAGGAAGAACCACGTCCGAATCAGAGATCGCATTCATGTCACCTCCTACAATGCCAAAGTCGACGCCGACATCGCGTAGCCTTTCGGCAGTGATATTTAGCTGCACGGCTCTGGCTCCAGCACCAGATGAAAGGGATTCAAGGTGCACATTAGCCAATCGCACATTCACCGGCGGGCGACCAGGACCTGAGGCGAAAAGCAGGTCTGTCAATATGGCACTTCTGCTCATTTCCGATGGAAAGGGAAGCGACCAAGCTCCAATGAGGGGAATATTGTTCGAAATCAAAGTGACACAACCATAACCATTTTCATACGTCGCTTCTGACTGTGGAATGACCGAAAAGTAGGTTTGGATCCAATCTGTAGACAAAAGAGATTGAAAACCGGGGCCCGTTACTTCCTGGAGAAGAATACAACAAGGATGAGGGTACAATGACGGCGACTGTAGGACGATGCATCGCATATGTTCAAGTGCGCAGCGCAGCCTCTCCACAACAGGTGCCATAAAGTTTACGTTCCAGGAGATAATGGTCATAGTCGAAGGTAAGTCTGGAAGTACACGAGGCACCGGATAATATGCATCGGATAATGTCTGCGCTTTCATAGGGTGACCCCTTGCAGCGCCAAAGTAGGGGGGCCGTTGGAAGGATATAGGTCCACGGGACATCGTGGTTAATGGTCAGAACATGATCCGGTCGGACCGAGTTGCCGTCCACCGCCGTTGGGAACATTTTCTCACGGGCATCTCTCTCCAGAGGACCACCACTACTGCCATCGCTTCTGCCTGTAATACAGTAGCAGCTGATCGTTTAGACGGATTTGTTGCTTTTTTGTCATCTTTTTGCGTTGTTCCATGGGTGCGCCAATATTACATTTAGTTTTCTGTTTAACCTACTTACCTGCCTATACAATACTACGAGAGAAAGAGAAAAACGTGAATATATACAGCTTCTACACATCACGATGGCCGGCCTTGAATCCTTCCATCATCTCCTTGAATTCCAAAGGCGCATTCTTCGAGAAAAGGACGGCCAAACCTTGCAAGGTCTCTTGTGCTACGCCGTGGACCCTCGCAAACATACCTTCCTCGTATTCCTTCACCGCTTTCGCCAAATTCTCCTGCATCTTTCCCGCTGAGCCGTCTCTCAGCGCAGCAACTACCTTTTCTGCCAGTTCCAATGCATCCACCATTGCATTGTTCACCCCTTCTCCAGCAAACGGTGTCATGACATGAGCCGCGTCACCCATCAGCGTCACGCCTGGCCGTGAAGTCCATCGGTGATCCGCAGGCAGCATCATCAGCTTTCGTGCAATGACATGGTCTTCGTCAGCTAGACGTATGAGATCCTTGTTGGCCTCGCTCCAATCATCGAAGTACCGCTCAACCATCACGGCCTTCGTTGCTTGCGGGTTAGAGAAATCGATACCGCAATCATCTATCCAGCTTTCTGGAGCACGAAGCATGGCGTAGTTGCGGATACTGCCATCTCCCTGGCGCTGTCCAAAGTATGCCTTCTCATCGCTAAGGCAAAAGTAGCTTCCTTGTCCCACCAGCTTGGAAATCTCTGGATGAGCCTTGTCGACGTCGCGGAAACGTACCTCCACGCCGCTAATTCCCGAATAGAAGGGGAGAACATCTGTTACAAGGGGACGAACATGGGACCATGCACCGTCAGCTCCCACCACAAAGTCGAAACTGCGTGGGTCTTCTGATCTATTCGCGAAAATGATTCGGAAACGCCCATCTGGGGTAGGCTGAACGCTGGCGACTTTGGATGACCACTCGATGGATTTGGCTGGGACAGAATCGATGAGGAGTTGACGCAACTGAGCTCTATCGATCTCAGGGCGCCCTTCACCAGGCGTTTCTTCGTCTATATGTATGAAACCGGTCTTGTCTGCCAGACGCAGGTGATCACCTTCTGGGCGCATAAGCTTTTGGAACTCTGAAGAGAGACCGGCGCGTTTCAAGGCGCGTTGGCCGCTTTCCTCATGGATGTCAAGAGTACCGCCTTGACCGCGAGCAGAGGAGGAGGGGTCGAGTTCGAATACGGTGGATGGTATGTCGCCGAGGTGTTGAAGAAGGCGGGCAAGGAGAAGACCACTTGGACCAGCTCCAATGATTGCTATAGCAGGAGTCATGTTGCGAGTTCGTTGACCAGTGCACTGCAATCGACCTCTTTTTTTATATCTCCACGATGGTGACTCTGCCGCGCCGGCATCAAGTCCACGTGGCGAGACGCGCGTACAGCCCCTTGCCACTTCGACGCGCGTCCCAGCTATGAATATGTATCATTCCCTTCGACTAGTGTTTCCGGGATCCCTGGATAGAGCGTTGCATTCCTGCGGTCTGGATGTTTCCAGAACTTCATCTAGCTAGGGCTAGCTAGGGGCGTCGTCACCACTGCACCGCTAAGGACTGCCGCGCTTTTATTTCCTCTGGTTCAAAAAATGCATCACCGACATGGATTGCCATCTGATTGTATACGCCCGGCTCGGATAAGTTGATGACCTACTCTATATACGACGTCGTTCCCGCCCGGCGTTCACGAATTGAATCGACCCTAAGTGACAGAATTCCGAATTACATGCAACGTCGAATAGTTTTTCTTACGGTCGTCCGAGTCGGATGCGACTTGTGAGTAGGTGCACTTTATTCAGTTTATAACGACCTGAAAAACCTCACAAAGGACGAAGTACTTGGAGTTAGTATGGTGACTCAAACCCAGTACCGGCGATATGTTCATAAGAAATGACGTTCTCACCGAACCTTAGTCGAGGACTGCTTTACTGATGCAGATGCACCATCTCGTCAACGTACGCTCACGAAGGATCACTGTCAGAAGACGGATTTCTTCAGACGAGGCCGGTCGCTGGAAATCCCAGGAGGTATGCAAACTTGTCACTTCAGACAAGCATTGGCGGCCAGAGTCACGACCGCATACCAAACTTCGACATCCTTACGTGCTCGTTGATACATCATCCCTTCTCGGCGAACTCGTTTGTTGTCCTGATGTTCTATTGGTATCTTCTAAAGTATTGCTGCGTTTCTTTGCCGTCGATAACCTGGATACTAAACCCATCACACTGAAGCTCCCATGAGCCACCTTACTTGACGCGTTCGCCGACAATGCCTAGGGCTGAGAATACACCCCGACTCTTGACTATACACGTTGATATCTCGGGCCATCAAAAAAGTTCGACGTGGGGTACCGCTGCCAGGAGTCTCAGGATTGATACTTATCGATACTCCATGAAGATGTATGCTCTCCCTTGACGGTTTGCACCTGGCTGCCTGTGTTCAGCTGCGCTCCTCAGTACCCAGCTGTTGACATCCGGCCCGCTCTCAATACATTTTGTTCTACGTCTCCGGGAGTTTAGACAACCATTCATTCACAGAACGCCGGTCATGCCGTACGTGTATTCGTTTATCGGACTTATCAGGATCCAGGCGTCATGATATGTCTGTCTTCCAGTGTTCCGCCATGTGGTGACGGGACTGCGTCCAGAAAACTTTCACACAGAATACCGACTACTGTTACTAAGGACCATGTGACGGCGATCAGCCAGAAATCGAGAAACAGTACTCGTGGTATCGGCTCCCGTCTATTGAATGACAATCACCATTCACGTCGCATGGAGACACTTCCAGTGGTGTGGTGGATAACACGAATTCCATAAACCAGTCAAGTCTTATCTTGTCATCTTGCATCAAGGGAGGGGTTCATATGGTCAGTAAGCTTCAGGAAAGCCTCGTTTTTGCATCGCGGACTATGCCAATTTTCATCCGGTTTTGCTTTGGAGACGTTCAGCGGATTAGATATCTACGCCCGCCCACTGACATGCCCAATGCGGAAATTTGCCATCAAATACCCGTCTCTGCGACCGTCTGATGCAACTGTCCCGTAATCTCCCCGAACATTCGAAGCAAGGCTGCACGCATCATGTATTCACTGTATTCCATATACGACGCGCATGACACTGACAAACCCGACCGCATTAATTATGATTGCGTGATTCTGAGCGATCGCGCCGTCGTATAAAAAGTCTGCGCCAGACCTCCAAACCCAACACAAACTTCACTTCAATTCTTCCTTTCGCTCACTTGAATAACTCAAGAACAAGCATCATACCAACATGTCGACCATTCCTCACGGTGGTGTTCTCAAGGTGAGCAAAAAAGACTGGTCCTTTCGAAGTAGTGCTGACTTACCTGTTCGTTCTAGGATCTCGTTGCAAGAGACAATGAAATCTCTCACCAACTTAGAGAGGAAGCAGAGACTTTGCCTGACATTGTCCTCACTGAGGTACTTTTCCCCCTATTTTTCTGTCTCATGTACTGACTTTTCCCACAAGCGACAACTCTGCGATTTGGAGCTGATCGCCAATGGAGGCTTCAGCCCTTTAGAAGGTTTTATGACGGAGAACGATTATAAGAGGTTTGCAGGTCTGTTTGTTTTTACCGATCTATCCCTAATGATTGCGTTCACAGTGTCGTCGATACTCTTCGGTTGGCCGACGGAGTTTTGTTCCCCATTCCTATCACTCTGGATGTCTCTGGCAAAGAAATAAGCCGTCTCTCGATTGTCCCTGGCTCGCGAGTAACCCTTCGTGACCCGCGGGACGAAGAGGCTCTAGCCATTATAACTGGTGTGTCTGAAATTTTCTACACTATGGTCTTCTCACTTATCTCGTGATAGTTGAGGATATCTACAAGCCAGACCGCGCCAAAGAAGCAGTTCAAGTCTTCGGTGCCGACGACCCTGCTCATCCGGCTGTCAGCTACCTTCGCAAACGCGTCCAGGAGTTCTATGTTGGCGGGAAAATTCAAGCTATCCAAGCTCCAGCTCACTTCGACTATGTCGCACTCAGATGTATGTTTTTTCATGGAAGACAGAGAGCCAACCATTTATCGTCTTAATTACAGTCACCCCCGCCGAATTGCGCGCTCACTTCCAAAAACTGTCCTGGAGGAAGGTTGTCGCGTTCCAGACGCGCAACCCGATGCATCGCGCTCACCGTGAACTGACCGTTCGTGCTGCCCGACAAAGACAAGCAGTACGTAGATCAATTTTTCTCGTGAGGCACCATCCTTAAACAACGCGTTTAGAATGTTTTGATTCACCCC
>JAUEPT010000398.1:0-23994 GCA_030435635.1 Armillaria borealis | reverse complement strand
AAACCTCCCTTCTGCAAAACACTTCCGCCATATGACAACAAGACCGTGCTGCATTGGTGCAGATAGCGAGGGATGGGAAGTTTCCGTTGGTTTTCCCTTTCCCTGACCCGCGTATTCGTGGCATAAACGGACGATGCACAAGCATTTGAATCCAGTAATAGGTAGAATATAACAGGGACTGGCAAAGAAATATACCGTTCATATTCTGAGGATCCCATCTCACTAATAAGGGTCTTCAGACAAGCGCAAATCAATATGTTCGACTAACGTACAGTGATCGGGAAGTTGATCGATCCAACTGTTCAGTTCAGAGTCGAGCGTGACAACCATGTTCTGCTCCCATTCTGCAGTCGGAACCGCCGGGTCCCATTGTTTTGGGCGTTTGACAGAGTACTACTCATTTTGTGAGATTGAGAAGATGGAGAGGTAATTGGAACATACAATCGTCATTTGGGCGGTATTCAAGATATCAAGTAATTTTAGATGCGTGACCCAAGCTGTTGCTATCGCCGGTTTGTTCTTCGGTTGAGTCCACGGGTTTGCGGGATCAGCTAATTCCTCTCCAGGCCAGTATTCGTCATCAACTTCCAGTGGGTAATCCACATCAAACCTGCGCATATAACTTTGTAAGCGGAAGGTATGTATGTACACGCGCACGACACCCACTGCTCAGAATGCGTCGCCTTAGGCCTCCCACACGTGGCACTAACGAAAGTTTCAAACATCACCAATGCCCAAAAAGTTCGCTTCCATAGCTCATCCTGCACCCCCCACTCTTTGACGACTCGTTTCCGATGCGCCCCGACATCCTGAGCCATACGGATGCCAACTCCCGTTAAAAGCCAGATAGGCTCCGGTGTGGACGAACCATACAAGAAGAGAGTCATGAGTGGTATGAGTTGAAGATCCCAAATCGTTGGCGGCGAGATGTAGGCATTCGGAGGACTGATCTGAAGCTGCAGGTACCATTGCCAGCCGGCGCTGTGCCCTTCTCCTACCCGGGGATCATTCGAAGAACGAGATGCAAGAGCACATACACCCAAAAGGAGTTTACCGAATGTGTAGGAAGTGTGATGTAACCCTGATGCGACGGAGCGCTTGAAAGAGGGTCCATGTATGATGCATACGCTGCGGTTAGTGATAGACAGAAAGAGGTCGACGAGATCATCAATTAAGTCCGGTGGAGGGAACACCAAGGGAGGTGAGGGACCGGTAGCCGGATGTTGCCATGGATGGACCTTCCAGAACGCTGGTCGTCGGTTATCAAGAAACGTCGAAGTGGAAGAGGTTGCACTTTTCAAGTCAATGGCTATTTTTACGAGCATTATCCCGCTTGATTTACCGTAATGACGCGTGCGACTTTGACTGACAGTGAGTCGATTCAACGGTTCGGTGAGATAAAGGCAGTTGTATTCCTCCTCATCATCATCTTCGTCAAAATCAGATTTGGGCTCGGTGTCTTTTGGAGAGGCCGATTTGGATGGACTAGGGGAGTAGTTTTGTCGTGTCGCGGCAAGGTCTGCTTCAAGCTGGCGTACATAACGCGCTAAATCAACTAGGATGGTGCGCACGAGAGTAGGATCATTGGGAACGACATAATTTGTAGATGTGGAAAGGATAGCATTGATATGAACTTGAAGATCGTCTCTCGGGGATACATTAGAGCCATTTACTTTGGTCCTTCGTCTTCTGGTCTGTATAGAAGCCTGGTATGAGCGGTAGTTATATCAGCGATAGGCAGATACGTACCTTCTTGGTTGTTGCTGCTACATGCGTGCACTCGGAATTGAATGCTATACAATTCGAGCATTTCCCGCCAGGCATTTTTGCACTATCGCCTAATAATTTGTTGAGATGGCGTCTTCGGACGGCGTGATACATAGGCACTCACATCGTACTGAAAAGTCAAACTTTAATACATAATCGAAGGTGATGAATGGTGCCGGCTACTCACTCTTTCGTTGCCTGCATATGTCGCACGAGCCCTGTAAACGCCTTTTCTTCGAGCCAGGTGCTGGGGGTTCAGTGCTTTCGTCTCTTGGCATGGTAGTTCAGTTCAGGGGTGTGGGGTTACGGCACTGCCACAACGGCTTGCCGGTACTGACGCACACACACGAATAGCTTCGGCAGAACTGCGGTTTGTTACTGTACCTGATGATGTCAATACATTTTTGGGCTAGGAACCAACAATGGGGTACTAAGATACAAAGGATATTATTGATAGCAACTGAGAAGATAATTGACCTCATCGCTCTGCTATCTCATTCCTAGGAACTCGTCCATGTTAGCTATATACGTTCCAAAGTCTTGCCAGCCGGCACCGTCATCCCCAGGAGCGATGCCTTGAGTATCTATAAATGCGATTAACCCGACGATACAGCAGTAAAAAAGAAGCCACTTACCCGGGGGCACCCCAATTCCCTCCCCGACCATCGTCGACATATAATCCTCTAGGGAGAAAGACGGCAATTCTCCAAAGATCCCGTCATTCTCTGGCAAATGGACTGCCGGTGGCCATTCGCCCATCAGCTCAGTGGTATGCAGCGGTGGCATCCATTCATTCGCATTCGCTTCAGAAGAAAAATTCAAGTACTCCTCTTCCCAATCATCACGAGCACGTTTGTTGCTCTGTTCAGGTTGACTGTCTGGACCATTTGGGCCTCCACTCTCGAACAACTCGCGTATAATATCACTTTAACTTGAAATTAGAGACCAGAATTTTATCAATGAAGAGGGAAGACTTGCCGATATCGTCCTGCGACAAGGTACCGGGATTCATATCCACCTAGCATAGCCAGGCACTTTTTGATATCTTCCCCTTCTCTCGCAGGATTCGCTGACAGTCCCAAACGCTTCCCGCCCCAGAAGTTCAGCAGGAGAACCAGAGCTGAATGAAAAGCAGACACCATTACATTTGGTAGGGCCATCCCTCCTCTCCTTGCATGCACTTCTAGGATATGACTACACGATCTCGCCGCATTGGCACATATTGCAAGTGCAGGAAAATTGCTCTTCAGGTTTCCAGAGCTCTTTTTCGCACTGGGGCGCGGAATAAATGGTCGATGAACCTGCAGTTGTACCCAATAAAACGTGGAGTACAGGATCACAGATCGATCAAACTGTTGTTGGTCTGTATTGTGAGGGTCCCAACGTACTATAATTCATTCAGTGACACGAGTCTTACTTGGAGCAGAACACGCACAATAATCAGGTATTGAGTCTATCCATTTGTTCAGAGCGGAATCTAGCTCGACGGCGACATTCTCGTGCCATTTAGATGTTGATATAGCGTCCCAATATTCAGACCGTTTAATTGAATACTATACTTTATATAAGCCACGGTAACTTGAGAGGTGAAAACCGACGAACAATTGTTACTTGAGCAAAACTGAGGATATCCAGTAGTTCGATGCATAATATCCATGTCACGACATTAGCGGGTTTGTGCGAAGGTTGAACCCATGGATTTTCTGGATCAGAAAGTGGTTCTCCTGGCCAAAATTCTTCATCCACTTCTAAAGGATAATCTAAATCAAAGCTAATGCATGATGAGCCGACGGCATTACGGAAAGCATCGATACTTACTTTTCTGAAGTTGTTGCTCGTGGCCTTCCGTCGAAAGCGCTGACGAACACATCTATGACCACCATCACCCAGAATACTCTCTTCCATAGCTCATCCTCGACTGTCCATTCTTTGAGGGTCGTAGGGCGCTTTCGGTGGGCTCCGAGATCTTGGGCCATTCGAATTCCCAACCCAATGAGTACGAAACAAGGTTGAGGTGACGTCGTTCCGTACAAAAACAAAACCATCAACGGTACAAGCTGAAGTTCCCAGAGCGTCGTCGAATTCGAGAATCGGGATAAATGGATAGGTCGTAGCTGAAGATACCACTCCCATCCAACTTGATCAAGGGGCCCGACACGAGGATCATCCGAATGGCGGGCCGCACACGCGCAAACTCCCAAGACAAGGTTTCCAAAGTTACGCGACGTGAGATGCGTCCCAGCGGCTATCTGACGACGGAATGTAGGACCATGGAGGAGGTGGATGTGCAGGTTTGTTGTGTTTAGGAAAACGGAGACTAAATGATCGAGGAGGTCGGGAGGAGGAAATCTAAGAGGGGGAACGTCCTCAGGCATAGGACACTGCCAGGGGTGGATTGTCCAGAACTGGGGTCGACGAAAAGCTGAAGTTACAGGCGCTGAGTTATCATATGCAAGCTTCATCTCTATGGCACTCTTTATGAGCATCATTCCGCTAGATTTACCAAAATGTCGGATGCCCCTTAGACCAATGGAAAAACGACGAAGGGCATCAGTCAACTCATAGCTTTCAGGTTCTTCATCAGAGGAAGCAGGGTCAGTGCTACCACTGGAAGAAGGAGACGCAGAAGGCGGTGATGTTTGATTCTTGGCCGCAGCAAGCTCGGCCTCAAGTTGCCGTACATAGCGCGCAAGGTCCACCAGGATTGAGGAGTGGGTATTGGGGACGTTGTAAGGCGCACTTGATGAGAGAATGGCATTGATATGGTCTTGCAAGTCTGTCTTTGGAGCTGGAATAGATGGAGGCTGATAGTGCATGCGTATCCGACCCTATGCAACAGCTATTCAGATGAGAAAAAGAGCAAATGAACCAAATAAATGCTGACCTTCTTGGCCATGACAGCAAGATGCGTACATTCCTCACCAAATGCTACGCAATTCGAGCATTTGTTTCCTGGCATTTTTGCACTGTCGCCTAGTATACAGGGCATAAACTTTGGCTCAGTGTACACGACGTTCATTCACGTACATCGAACTGCTCCTAATTAGCGCGCTTACGTAGCGAGGCAATGAAATATGTACTCACTTTTTTTGCTCCTGCATATGTCGCAGGCACCTTGCAAACGGCGTTGCTTGGAAGGCGTTGGGTGCGTCCATTCACCAGGTTCAGACATGTTGGGGGAACGATGTAGGAGGAGACAGCACTGCCATATATAAGTACTTAGCACTGGAAGCTGATTATGCCAAGACCACGACTGCGCAGCGCTGACCTTGTTTCACCCTCCGCATGAATTTCGTGTTAAGAGGCGTGCTTTCTTCTGTAGTACAATTTCAAGTAGTAAGTAGTACACAGCGATAGGCAGATGAAGGTAGGAAGCCAAGGTTCATAATGGCAGTACGGTCCATATCGGCCCGGCCCGAACTTTTTTGACTTCCAATTCTAGCCGTTTCTTTTGTTTAAATATCATGCATGGTAGACGCAGAGCAATTCACCTGGACATTGCTCTAACTCTAATGCTTCAAATGAGTCAGATCTAGAACGATCACAGTTGATCATGGCTCTTCAACTTCTTGTTATCGTGGCAGTGCCACATTACCTTTACCTGAACTGCCATGTTTGAGAGTCGAAAGCTACGCAGTTTGAGCATTTCTTTCCTGGCATATTCGCGCTGTCGCCTGATATCATATAAGCATGACTTTCAGTGGGCGATTGCTCGAAACTTACATCAAACTGATATACCGTCAGTGTTGACATCCTAGTTTGAACAAATGTGGATGCGTACTTTTCTTCTGTCTGCAAATATCACAGGCGCCTTGTAATTGTCGTTTTTTAGAACGAGGAACGGTGGGTCGTTGCGATGATTCTGGCTCTTCAAACATGGCAGTTCAGGTAAAGGTAATGTGGCACTGCCACGATAACAAGAAGTTGAAGAGCCATGATCAACTGTGATCGTTCTAGATCTGACTCATTTGAAGCATTAGAGTTAGAGCAATGTCCAGGTGAATTGCTCTGCGTCTACCATGCATGATATTTAAACAAAAGAAACGGCTAGAATTGGAAGTCAAAAAAGTTCGGGCCGGGCCGATATGGACCGTACTGCCATTATGAACCTTGGCTTCCTACCTTCATCTGCCTATCGCTGTGTACTACTTACTACTTGAAATTGTACTACAGAAGAAAGCACGCCTCTTAACACGAAATTCATGCGGAGGGTGAAACAAGGTCAGCGCTGCGCAGTCGTGGTCTTGGCATAATCAGCTTCCAGTGCTAAGTACTTATATATGGCAGTGCTGTCTCCTCCTACATCGTTCCCCCAACATGTCTGAACCTGGTGAATGGACGCACCCAACGCCTTCCAAGCAACGCCGTTTGCAAGGTGCCTGCGACATATGCAGGAGCAAAAAAAGTGAGTACATATTTCATTGCCTCGCTACGTAAGCGCGCTAATTAGGAGCAGTTCGATGTACGTGAATGAACGTCGTGTACACTGAGCCAAAGTTTATGCCCTGTATACTAGGCGACAGTGCAAAAATGCCAGGAAACAAATGCTCGAATTGCGTAGCATTTGGTGAGGAATGTACGCATCTTGCTGTCATGGCCAAGAAGGTCAGCATTTATTTGGTTCATTTGCTCTTTTTCTCATCTGAATAGCTGTTGCATAGGGTCGGATACGCATGCACTATCAGCCTCCATCTATTCCAGCTCCAAAGACAGACTTGCAAGACCATATCAATGCCATTCTCTCATCAAGTGCGCCTTACAACGTCCCCAATACCCACTCCTCAATCCTGGTGGACCTTGCGCGCTATGTACGGCAACTTGAGGCCGAGCTTGCTGCGGCCAAGAATCAAACATCACCGCCTTCTGCGTCTCCTTCTTCCAGTGGTAGCACTGACCCTGCTTCCTCTGATGAAGAACCTGAAAGCTATGAGTTGACTGATGCCCTTCGTCGTTTTTCCATTGGTCTAAGGGGCATCCGACATTTTGGTAAATCTAGCGGAATGATGCTCATAAAGAGTGCCATAGAGATGAAGAATGCCTACAGTAACTCATCACCGATTACTCCAGCTCTTGACCTCCGCCGACCCCACTTCTGGACAGTTTACCCATGGCAACGTCCAATCCCAGAAGATGTACCTCCTCTCAGGTTTCCTCCTCCAGACCTTCTAGATCATCTTGTCTCCATTTTCCTTAACACGACAAACGCACATTTCTTCATCCTACACGGTCCTACGTTCCGCCGCGAGATTGCTGCAGGAACACATTTCTCAGCGCGCGATTTTGGTAACCTCGTTCTTGGGGTATGTGCAGTTGCCTCGCGAGACTCGGATGATCCTCGTGTTGGACCACCGGCTCAAGCTGGATGGGAGTGGTATCTTCAGCTGCGACCTATACACCTGTCGAGGTTCTCAGCTCCGGCAACATTATGGGAGCTGCAGTTGTACCCTCTGATGGTCTTGTTCCTGTATGGAACAACGACACCTGAAGCAAGCTTTCTTCTCATCGGAGTAGGCGTACGGTTAGCTCAGGACGTTGGAGCGCATAGAAAGCGTGTTAAACCCTTGAAAGAGTGGACAACTGAAGATGAGTTATGGAAAAGAATCTTTTGGGCGCTGGTTATCACAGACGTCATCGTTAGCGCGTTTGTTGGCAGACCAAGGGCGACGACTTCCGAGCAGTGCGTACACACACTTGGTCCTCTTCACACCTTCACCAATGAAGTCTCTACAGCTTCGACGTGGAACTACCCTTGGAAGTAGACGAGGATTACTGGCCAGGGGAAGTCCTAGCCGACCCGGAGCATCCATGGACTCAGCCTTCTCACAAACCGGCAGATGTGAAAGCATGGGTTCTCCATATCAAACTCTTGGATATCCTCAGCTTTGCGCAGGCAACCATCGTGAGTTAACTGGTTGCTTGAATTTCATTTTACTCACCGTCAAGTACAGTATACTATGAAGCGCTCTGCATACTGGGACGCGATATCTACGCCTGAATGGCACCAGAATATTGCCGTCGAGCTCGATTCAGCCCTCAACAAGTGGATTGATTCCATTCCTGATTATTGTAAGGACCTCATTTCCATAACGTAATATGTACTGAATTTGTTACAGTGCGCTGGGATCCACACAAGTCGAATCAATATCACTTCGACCAATCCGCGCTCCTGTACTCTACGTATTACTGGGTTCAGATGCAAGTTCACCGGAAGTTCATACCGAGTCCCAATATGGGTAAAGACCCTGGGAAGCTCAACAGTGGTTTCCCGTCTGTTTCTATATGTGTCAATGCTGCTCGGTCGTGCAGCCACATCGTGGACATCCATGCAAAGACCAGGATAATCGTGATTCCAAATATACTGGTGGCAGTATTCCATTCGGCCCTGGTACTCCTACTGAATCTTTGGGGTGGGAAACGCTTAGGCCTATCGACAAATCCAAGCAGGGCAATGGAAGATGTGTTCAAATGTATGAACGTCGTGCGTAAATATGAAGACAGGTACCTTGTCGCGGGGCGGTACTAGTGCGTACTTCGCTGGAGACGCCGGTTTTTGTTCGCTGACGTGAAAAAGTGATATCATTCGAGAACTGTACGAGAGTAACGTTCCTACCGGCGACCCAGGCAGCGAAGCAACTAAGAAACGCGGACGGGACGCAGGTGTTGAACAGAGTTTCCCGTTGAACCCGGAGACTAGTATCCCCGTAGGAAACGCAGAGGACTGGACTCTACCATTGTATACCAATGAACTAATGATTGGGGATCAAGCTTATGGCTTCGGAAATCTGACCTCAAATGGCTCATCGTTGGATGAATATATGATGGCGGCGGGCATCGGTGACAGCGTCGGAGTATCGGGTGGGTCGTTCAGTTCAATGACACTAGCTTCCATGCTCATTGGATTAGGCAATATACCTTCGTCGGAGGAGTACCAAGATTTCGGAACGTACTTGGCTAATATGGAGGAGTTCTTGGGGATGAGGACAGATTGAGTCGGTGTAGCGGTACTCAGTTATTATCATTATTCCAGCTCTAACACCAACAACGTAGATACCTTCATGTGCCCATGTAGAAATTCCATGGCATTTATCTCTCGGAGTCTCGGACTGATGAGAGACTTGACGACTTCGCTTCTGTCCTTTTGACGATGTTGAATAAATGCAAGTTGAATAGCTGCACCCTTACGACGCTGAAATGGTATATTTTACTCTCTTCTGATTCGAGTTGAATTTGGAATCTGTGATCGACGGGAACGATGGCGAGCTAGAGGTTACTTGCACTTCAGGCCTAGGTTCATTCTTCTCCGCACACTCGAACTCAAAGATAAACGACGACTATCACATATATTTGACTACTACAAACTACGGAACTACGAACTAGCAACAAAAAGAAAAAGACAAACGATACAAATGTACAAAAAACACCCTTTAATTCTCTACTCTAAGTATCTCTAATTATGCGTGTAAAAAACCGTCTGCGATGGGGTATATCAGTCGAAAAACCACTTGTACTTGTGGGGTATCTGGGGGCGTGAATGTCTACCGATATACCGTTACGGTCCGTCGCCGTAAGTATTAAGGAGAGGATGTAAGTAACCTAAGTCGGACGGATTTTTTTTGGGGGGGGGGATGATTCGTCATAGATATACAAGTAGAGATAGCGCATGAGTTCTGCATGGGTGCATTCGTTCGTCGGCGTAGGAGGCATGGAAAGCATAATAAAAGGAGAGCAATGGGGGCATTATGTGATTTTTAGGTGTGGATGGTGATCGTCGTCGTCGTCGTTAAAGGTGGCACGTCGAAGGGATTTACCACCAGCCTTGGCCTCCTCCACCTCCAGTGGAGCCACCGCCGTAGCCACCACCATAACCTCCACCACCAAACTGGGCACGGCCACCGTAACCTCCACCAGATCCACCACCATAACCACCTCCACCGTAACCTCCGCTGCTGCTACCACCACCGCCACCAGCTCTGTAATCACGGCCAGTGCTGCCTCGGCCCCCTCTACCTCCTCTGCCTCTGCCTCCTCGGTATCCTCCACCGCCGCCAAAGGTAGCTTCGTGTGCAACTGTCTCTAACCAACTGGGAATATCCTGATTGGCCTCCCTCAGGAGTTCTACAAGTTCTTTGACGATGTTCCTGTTGCCGCGGTTGAAAAAGGCTGTGCTAACACCGGTGTTTCCAGCACGTCCAGTACGGCCGATACGATGCACGTAGTCATCGATGTCACTGGGAAGGTCGTAGTTGACAACGTGTGTGACATTGGGAATATCAAGACCACGGGCAGCTACAGCAGTAGCCACCATGATGGGGGTCCGACCAGTTCGGAACGTTTGTAAAGCCATCTCACGTTCGCGCTGGGTGCGGTCACCGTGAATGGACGTGGCGGGAAGGTTGTTGCCCATCAAGAAATCGCTCAGCATATCGGCCATACGCTTGGTCTCGACAAAGACCAAGGTCAGACCGAGATCACCGGTATCCTTGTTCTGAGAGGCCAAGATGTCGAGTAAGACACTTCTCTTGTCGTTGTCCTCGACGTACTCGATCTTTTGGGTGATGTTCTCGCTGGTGCTTCCAACACGACCAACGCTCAAGAAGACGTAGTCCTTGAGGAAGTCTTTGGCAAGGATCTGGATATCCCTCGGGAAGGTGGCACTGAACATGAGGGTCTGACGCTCGTGGACACCAGGCATGTCCTCGCCTTGCACGATGCGACGGATCTGGGGTTCGAAACCCATGTCAAGCATGCGATCAGCCTCATCAAGGACGAGATACTTGATGTTGGCGAGACTGATACGTCCACGCTCGATGAGATCAACGAGACGACCGGGAGTAGCGCTCAACAGGTCGCAGCCGCGTTCAATGAGACGAAGCTGCTGGTTGATGTCGGCGCCACCGTAGACGACGGCAGGACGAACCCAAGACCGGTAAGCAAATTTACGAGCCTCCTCGTGAATCTGAGACACCAATTCACGGGTAGGTGCTAAAATAAGCGCTGTAGGGTAGGCCTTCCGGGAACGGCCGTAGGAAGACGATTGATCAGGAGGCGCACGGGGTCCGTCATGGAAGGATGCGGAAAGAATGGGGAAAAGGAAGCCGCCTGTTTTACCGGAGCCTGTCTGTAGGCGCAAAGCAGTGAGAACATATTCCAATAGCAGGGAAAAAAAAACCTTACCTGAGCGCAAGCCATGAGATCCCGCCCATTAGCAACGATGGGAATAGAATACTTTTGAACAGGGGTAGGGGTAGTGTACATGGCATAGCCGATATTTTCGAGCAGGACTGAGTCGAGAGGGGGAGAAGTGAAGGCAACGACTGGCTCTGGAACCGAAGCGCCAGTCGCTTCTACGGGGATATCATCGTACTTTTCAAAGTTGATACCGGTGTGCTGCTTGGAGGGATCCGTCGGGTCACCAAAGAGCTCCTTCTCGAGGCGCATGTTGCGCCCACCGACGACATGACGGCCGTCTTTCCATACTCCAACGCCAAAACTTTCACGAGGCTGCGAGGGCTGCGACCAGTCACCACGGCCTTGCGACTGAGGTGGCCCTCCACGGGAGGGTCTGGCGGCGTACGGACGAGTAGAAGTCGGAGTGCTTGAGCGGGAATCGTTCCAGCCGTTTCCAACGCTAGAAGAACGATAAGAAAAAAGAGAATAAAGAGAAGAAAAAGAGAAAAACTTGCCTGTTCTGGTGAAGGTTGGGAGAAGACGACGCTCGCTGGGAGCTCCTGAGATGAGGAGGAACGTACGCAGACTTGTTAATGTCCAAGGAAGAGAATTTGCCCTCGAGACCAGACGAGGGGCCGTTTACGATTGCATTTGTCATATTATGAGAGTGCAGAAGAAAAGAGATGCGAACCACAAAGTGGGAGTGAAGAGAAGAAAAGCGCTGACAAACAATGTAAATTTTGATGCCCCAGTCACGTGGCGTGGCTGTGTTTATTGATATTGATCCATCATGATTCACACTCAAGGCAGTACCGTACTTGGGCCGTGCAAGACGGGTGGAGCACGACCATGGTTCGCGGTGTAATGATGACGACGATGAAGATAATGAATTATTGACAGTCCATGCCAATTATCCCATGCAACAGTGGCGTTGGAAGGACTGGAACCTTCACTACCGTCGCGCGACAAGAAAACTTCGTTTTGGTATAAAGCAATTTGCGAGATGAGTGGAATACTTTCATTTTGGTCCGAGGAAACGCCACGCGTCACTTCGAATTCCTGATGCATCACTGATTACAATCGCCAAGGAATAGAGAAAGGTTAGAGAAAGCCGGGCTATCCGAAGATCCGTGAAAAAAGAGGTACTCTTAATAAACGTTCAAAGGGAAATATCGTCGTATTCTGCAGTTGCCGACGCGTAAACCTGATGATCGGGTCGGGATGCCGTGTAAGGTTGCCCCGCTAGCCGGCGGCAACAGGTAGCCCGTTTTGGCCACCTACGTCACCGTACGTGGCAGCAGCCGTGTTTGGACACGCCCTTACTTTCAATCCTCCATGTCCCACTCACATACCCATGCTCCAGGCGAGACCCACTCCCACTCGCACGCGCCACCTCAGCAGCAGCAGCGACCTATCCCACCTCCGCCTGATCCCGCCCTACAAGCTCTCATCGACGCGCAATTCTCGCCTGTCGACCTCACCGTCACTGACGCCAACCTTCTCCTCTGCACACCACATTCTCTCCCCGTCTGCGTCGACTGCGATGTCGACTACTCCAAAACGAATTTCCTCTCAAGGCTGCTCACACAGAACCCCAACATCAAAGTCCCGCCTCCAGGGCAGGTCGTGAACAAGCAGTTGTCGGGCGCGGTGAATACCATAAAGGAGGAGGGCAATAAGTTGTATAAGATGTCATTATATCCACAGGCCGTACAGCGGTATACGGCGGCGGCAGTAGCAGCATGCCAACGTGCGCCGTGGGAGAATAATAACGTGCTGAGGGAGGAGCTCTCGACGGTACTGTCGAACAGGTCTGCGGCATATGCTGGCGCACACGATTGGATATCGGCGCTCGCTGACGCGGAAGCTGTCATCCAGATACGAAAAAGCTGGGCTAAAGGCCATTTGAGAAAGGCGAAGGCGCTGAGAGGCCTTGCTAAACTGGATGAAGCACAGGACGCTGTTGCATTTGGCTTGACATACGAGCCTGACAACAAGGTCTGTTATTTTACTTTCTTTTCAATGTCTTTTACTGACGCGTCTTTAGGAATTGTTGGAGTACAGTGCAGATCTCGAGAAGCTCAAAAGGACGATCGAGGCGGTCAAGGCGGCAAGGTCGACGTCGAATGATTCTACGGGTGCAACTGCGACTACAGCCAGCGCACCTGCTAACCCTGTTGCTTTCATACCTACGAAGGAGGAAACATCGTCATAATGATCAACCTTTTCGGGACATTTGCGTACGTTCGATGTCAAACTCGCTTCTCATTCTTAGCATGGGGTTTTGTACAGGAATCGACTTTTGTGGAATGCAGTTTATCGTCCAGGTTGCTTGATTGTCGTCTTCACACCTCGCTTTTGTTTGTGTGTTATATATATGTCAGGTTTACTTGTCTCCGAACACTCGTCGTCAACTCCAGAGTACCTCGATGAATTCGCGTTGTCTGGTGGTCCACGACGTACAGCAGTTAAGCTTGTGGTAGAACGACCTTCAAGCCACTATCTGTACTTAGGCCGCAGTCTTTGCACGCTCTTTGAAACATGACAGTCTCGCACCAACCAAGGCTGACATTGACATATTTTTGCGAACGGGCAAGGGCAGTTTCGCTTTCGTTTTCACTTTATGTAGGCGTATTTTCTTTGTCTCAATCTTCTGGAGCGACGTGCACCAAGCAAGAACTCCTTGATTTTCATGACCATTTTACTCCGTTTGGATTCCGTCAGTCTTCGTCTGTCAGTCCGAATCGACGCGTTTTGTACCATCAGGCCGGAAGTAAGATACTCGGAACCTTCGGTAGGTTTTATGGCCTCCGGGCTGCCCTATATTGAGCATGAAGTCTAATACAAAATCTCAGGCGCCAGCTATAATTGCGATAAATATTGAAGCTTGGAGTATATATTCCCAGATGATGCTAACGACGTATATAGTAGTGCACCGCCTAAGGTTGGAGTAGTCTCTAAAGTCATCACATGTAGTGTACGGAAAATGCTCAAAGCGGTTCAGTAGGACAGAATGAAGAAGCAGGGGAGAAAAAAGAGGCGTATGTATCGTAAGGTTGGCAGAGCAAGAGAGAGAAGAAACGAGAAGAGGAAGCGTTGGCTGAAAGACAAATCGAAGTACATGCAAGCAGCTCAGTTCGGAGGGTAAAGCCTATACTGTCCAGATGTTCCCTGAGGCTTCGTGGGAGTTGAATCAGAAGTTCCACGCCTCGGTGGGGTGTTGGGATAGGATGGGAGACGTCTTGCCGTCGGCGTGCGATTTGGGTCCATAGAGGCGTCGGTAGCGAATGCCATTGTATTCGAACTACCCTGACCTGCATGGGGAAGCTGATGAAATGGGACTGCCATAACGCCAGGATATTGCGAGTTGTTGAATGGAGTAAACGTCGCAGTACGAGGCGATGCCTGTTGTGAATAGGATGGGTGCGAACGAGGACTCGTAGGACTGAGAGGTTGTCGGTGCTGCTAGGACTGGTTATAAGAAATGGGACCAGTTCCGACGTGATAAGATGGCGTTTGGACGACATCATCCTGTTTGTTATCATTATGTTGTGCATGGCCGCGACCATTCTGGTTTTCCCGGTAGTATTAACTGCCTGGTTTCCGACTGTGTGACCTGGTACATGACGCGGTGGAGGGGGTAAAGGAGGGTTGGGATCGAATAGTTGCCATACCCTGGCCGGCATGTCGTATAATATATTAGTAGACGATTGCTTATCAAAATGAACTGCATAGTTGAGGTCTGTTCGCACAGCGAAAGAGACATGCGTTACTCCCGCAAGTCTCATTTCGGCGACACGGCTCTGTTGACGCAAATGAGCTATGACGGGTACTGGTCAGATAGCATAACTGGATTTCTTCAGCGCTGTAATTGAAAACAGCGACAAGTGGACATGGACACAGGTAATCGATAGAATGCCCACACAGCTCATAACACACAAATTTGCGAAGGCGCACATTGGGCGCATAGCACTAAGAAGAATTCAGACAAGACACAAAAAACAAAGTGGGAGAAGAGCAAGCGTACGTTTGTGAACAGGAGAACCCACGAGAACCGTCGTATACACGAAGAAATCGGAATTCAACTGATTATCGCTGAGTCTATGTGAGATGCATGGACGTGGCGGCACGACGACGTACCAGGGCTAGGCTGCAAAGAGAGGGCGTCGAGAAAGAACACTTTTGGAGGATGAATGGACGCAGTTTCTTTTGTAGTGTTCGATGATTGCAATTGATCGATAATCAGAAACACCGTCTTGCGCCTTATGAAGATAGCATAAGGACCCGCGATCATGCATACACATTGCGTCGTGTTCGCCGTTAAGAAGAGGTACACTATGGTGGAGGCAGGCGACGATTGACGAAATCAATCAGATGATATGTCTATAAGCAATCGATTTCCCGGGGGGGGGATCGTATCCGTTCTGATGAATCTGGCCTAAGATTTCATACCGTTTGATGACGGTCAAATTCATCGATGCTGAGGTGAAAAATGAAACACAAATTAGAGACAGGGAAGTTCAAAATACCTAGGCACCCAAGAATAATATTTTCCAAGGTCGGAGTTATACGCTCGTCCCAGCCACCATTCATCCTCCGACTTCGCGAGTGCTTTACATCGCGACAGCCGCGCTTCAGCCAAGGCAGAAGCAGACATATTCTTGACTCTGGCACGGACGGGGGCCAGCATTTCTCCGGTCTTCGCCATCATCTCGGCAACAGAACCGAAGGCATCTTCCTTGCACCACTCGATGAGCTGAATAAAAGGTTGGGGAACGGCCCCTTCGCAGGGGACTACATATGTGGTACCAGACAGGAAGAGTTCTGATATTGCCATGGCCATGTTGTACAGAGCCCGGACAGCATCACTGCACTCGACTCCACCCCATCTAGCATATCCTGGTGTATGTGTCTGCAAATCCAAGTCAATTATTTTCAAACCTTCCTTCGTGAGGAGGATATTTGTGTTCTTTAAGTCTGTTGTATGAACTCCACGCTGTTCAAAGTCGAGCAAAGCATCCATCAGGGTGAGAGCTAGAAACTCTTTCTCCTGAATGGTCCACTCCGTACGAAAACCAAGGCACCATTGGGAGAAGATCCCAACGAAGGGAATGAGAAATCCGTCAGTCACGGGAACATCTTTGGTGTGTGGGTCATCGTAAACAACAAAGTGTCGGACTCTTTCAACCAGGCCGACGATGGGGAGGACATAAGGTGATCCATGAAGGCGGCTGTACACGTCCAGCTCACATTGGAGGATATCGCGCCGGCGACGTTCGAGTTTGACGTCTTTATCGGCCTCCGACGTAAGAACCAATCGCTTATAGACCAACTGCGACTTATCAACCTCTACGACACTCACAGCACCAGCGAAACCAGGCATGTAAATCATCTTCATCGCTGAAAGCTGAAAAATGGGGGGACTCGGTGTATCTGGAGGAAGCGTGTAATCGACCGAGAGAGCCTCGTCTGGGGGAATGCATGCAGCATCGATGTGGCAAGGAAGGAGAATAGATGTCGTAGAAATGTATATCCCTCTGGACCGCGTTTCTATGGCGAGATCGATAGCGCGACGAACGATGTCGTTGTGAAAATCGTTAGACTCGAGTTCAAAGTATGAAATTGGTGTTTTGAGGCACAATGTGAGATTGCGGTTATCACATCGGAACCAGTGGCAGACGAGTTACATCTCCGGATTTTCAGGCCTAGTCCAGATGTAGATATTCATACGGATAGGTGTGATTGAGAGTGTCAGCGACATGGTCAGGACTTGGTTCTATAGAAATATCAGCTGAGCTGTTCATCATGCATTCCCTACAATACCTATATCCGCGCTTTGGTACGAGTCCTTCAAGATTATGGAAGTATTTGGGTTGAGTGAACGTCCGTTGCGAGGAGCTGAATGTGTTGTGACAGTCGCGAGCCCAGCCACATCAGAAGTTCAACTTTCACGATCACGTGTCATTACACGGTCTGCTTGGTAATCTTATTCCTGGGGGTTCCAGTGTACTTACGAATGAGGGTCAAGATGGCATACGGCTTGATTGACTGAGCCACTTGGTCCTATGTAGCATTTTAATGGCAAATCTCTCAGCCAATGCGGTCGTAACTACTAATACTACTAAATTGGGAGGGCATAATCGTGGGATAATCACAATCGAACGCAACTTGGTGCTATTGCCCTCTACCAAGACTCTTCAGAGTCTTGGACACCGCAGGGATAACTCCGAAATGAAAATTACAATAAGTATTTAAAAGCTCAATTTACTCATGCTGTAGGCTCGCGGTCTGCCGTTTTGATGCATTTCACTCACGATCATCTCCTTACGGCGACCACACGGTATTTCGATGAGAGGCACATCCAGAAGTTAGAACTGGAACCTGGTAAACCGATCTTGGATAGCCGGCCAAATTTTGATAACTCTAGTGAGGCACAGAGACAAAGACAACCTTAATGATTACTCACGACGTCTTATTATTCCCGGGTGACTGACGACGAGGCGATAAAGGCCAGAACGGTTATTTCAACCCAATTTGAACGTGCATGCATGTTCTTCCATACAGAGAACTTCTAGACTCAACAATTCCATTTACGCGAGCTAAAGCTTTCGGGACCCTCGAGGATTCGGTGCGGCGTACCATCAACCACGCTCAAAAGTAGGAGTATAGAGTGATTACACATACAGGCACAATTTTCCAGAATTTTAAACCGTATATTACTTTGAACGGTGATGGCTTCTTTCTACATCTAAAGAGAAATCTAAAAACAATCTAAAAAGTGATTCATCACGATTTTCATTAGGACCATGCAGAAATTCTACCGGTGAGATATCTCGTACAGATCCTTTCAAACGATTGTCAACTTTGGTATGGAAAAAGTGCGGTTGCTGGAGAATCTGGACAAAATGAGTCGATGGTGACTCCTCTCCATGCTTAGCGCCGCAGGTACACAAAACTTATTAGTGCCATGGGGCTGGCGCAACGAGCCGCCATGCTTTTCTCAGCCATTGCAATATCACAGAATGAACACCTGTGTCTTTGCACCGTACCATGGCCATGCACGCTCTTTCTGTACTTTTTATAGGAGATCACCCTGACGTTTTTTGGCTATTATATATAAGTTACACCGTCACCATCACTTTCGTCGTAACTTGAGGATGCTGTCCCCTTGTCCGCTGAAAATGTCTGTTTCTATGTTACCCTGACATCACTTTCGTATTGCTGAATTGACCTGGACTGCTCGCCGGTACCAGTCTGACCTATCCTGTTACCCTTGGAAATTCTCGGCCCTCATATTGTTTGTGTCACCAATGCAAAAATGATGTATGTTCCAGAAGCTCTTCTACCCGACCCGGTCGGTTGTTACGCTTGCGGAAGTATGAAACTGCTCGTCCTCCCTACTCCATGATTTAAACAAATATGCTACATGCATAACCTCCCCGTTTGAAAGTAACCCTCTAGGAGTACCACATTTCTTATCAACGTCCGCTTTGACCCGAGACGGGAAGGACTATATTAGCTCTTCTACATATTTTCGCGCCTCGACATCCTCAGATCTTTGTACCGTATTGAAAACCATACAAGACACATGCCATCTTGCCATTCCCCTCTCCTAGTCGCTGTGAGAAAAGAGGTCGATGTCACAAACACGACCAAATTATCGCAGGCTAGATGACCGGGGATGTCCGATGCCCAGATGTACACGCACTCTCTCCTCCTTTTGGATTCTTGAAATAATTGCTTTCGTAGTCTGGCGACGGTAGTGAGTACTCGATTGGAGCTGCGCTCAGCGCTGATTCGCCGTGAGGCTTGTTAGGATCAGACGACTGACCACAAGCCAGGTAACTGCCAGTGAAAGAGACCGCTGTGGTGGCGAGACCTCCAAGTCGTCGGAATTCACTGTGAGGCTCCCTTTCTACTCGACGACAGGCTTATCTGATTGGATGGACGCCTTGATGCCGTCTCAAGACCTCGACGGTGGGATCGCAAAAAAACACCATGTCGGCTTATTCACCACCTCTGACGCCTCCGCTACGCCGAGTCAAGCCTCTCCCAAAACGCCAACGCACATCACCGTCGTCGTCTCCGCCTCTTGCACCTCTGCCCCTCGAGTACTACATGCCGATTTTGACGAACCTCCTTGAAGAATCTCGCATCGAAGGCGGCAACGCCAAGAAACGCAAGGTCCCCCATGTCATTGGTGGCGAGGTCCAGGGACGTCTCTCGAGGATCACTGCCGCCGGGATGCAGTTCAAGGAGAGTGTTCGTGTTCGGCGGAAGCATCTCGAGGGCTTGGTAGAGGAGGGAGAAGCAGACGTGGTCGAACGAGCATTGACGCTTGGGCTGCTTGGAGACAGGGAAGGAAAACGTCGGCGACTCTCAAGGAGGGAAGTGGTCCGAGCGGGACGATCGGTCGTTAAACGGCCTCCCCTCAAAGATTACGAAGGGTTTGAGTTTACCTTCAATTACCCTTCTGAAGGTCAGCGTACAATGGTTCCGTAAATTGACTATACGCTGACCCTGGACCAGCTACCACCAACCTCCGAAACACAAAAAGCGCTGTAGATCTGCTTCGGAAACGGTTATCAGCACCAAAGAAGAAACCTATTGCCGGTGCAAACACCATCAAACCTTTGCCCCCTCCTCCGAATACGAAGAAGAAGAAGAAGAAACGTAGTGCCCTCGCGAATGCTTCGAACCCTCATCACTTGCGGAACTACGTGCCCTCTCGTGTTCCAGGCGCCGAGCAGCCGGTCAACAATGCCAGTAGTGAATTCGTGGCGGTGAGGTTCCTCACTGCGGAGATACCCCCGCGGAAGAGCAAATCGAAAAGCGGCACCCCTACACCTACGGCTCTTGCACAACAAGGTACCAACGAGTGGATCTGTGCGTACTGTGAGTATGAGCTCTTCTATGGCGACGAAGAAGGGTATCGGCGAGCGATCCGAAGGCGGAAGAAGATTCTCAGGAGGCGACGAAGAGCCCGTGAGAGAGCTGCCAAAGGGGTTGCTGGCAAACGAGTTGAGAGAGAGGATAACGATGGCGACGAGCCTGTTAGTGAGGAAGATGATTTCATTCAGCCCGTTGCTCTTGGCCAGCGAAATGGCGTGAATGGTAAGGGAGAAGGAGCTGGGGAGACTGGTTATGGATGATGTTACTCTAGTACTGTATTTAATCAGTCCATCTCTGGAAATCTAATTGCTTTCAATCAGGATTTTGTTTAGAGACAGCATCATATGTCTGACCGCATCCTTCTCTACCTCAGTCGCGTGTATTCTCCAGGTTGTCACGCCGCGTTACTTATGCGGTATGTGCATCATTTTATCCATCGAGTTTCCGCCACTGAAACTGAGTAAAAGTTCGTTGTTTTTGAAGTACGCGGTGCCGCAACTGTAGCGCATTTGTAGAACCCATCGGTCCGCCGATCTCACCTGATGACTCCGCTTCCTCGACTTCTGAAGATCTTGGCATTCTCTTGACAATCTCTCGATCTTCCACCACAATTGTTCGAATTGTTCGACTACGTTCTGTGCGAACCCGCTTGCTAAGGTAGTATTCAATCCTGAACGAAGCGTCGGTGAACTACCATGCGCTTCGTACTTATTCGTACCTCTGTTTTTCTAACTGTTACCTCTGAACATGCATCTACGTCGATCTAGAAGTTCCCATGATCCATCAAGAAGATACTTCAGAGCGGTGTCTTTATTAGTCGTCGTGGCTCCCGGATATCGTTTTCTTCGAAGAGAACAATCCAGTTCTCACACTCCGTTACATGCTACATCAAGAACGAACTTTAGCTTCAAGGCCAGATCATTCACAAGGAGATAAATGTACAATTGGACATCGATCCGATTCCCTTTCAATTTATAGCGTGTGTCGTAGTCACTTATGGCCAGTATATACAGTTTTCTGATGCGTTCAACAGCGGGATATGATCGGATGCTCCAGCAAGTATTGGTGACTCTACAATTCATCATGTCGCACCTCCCCCTCAGAAGCCGCATGTTCGCGTAAGAAAATAGCGTGACTTCCACCCTGCATCTCCGTCCCAGCATACACAGCAACTTCATGTATCCCACCTGTATCCCAGCCGTCCCATTCAAGAATGCGTACACTCGCGCAAGGTTCGGCAGTTCGAGTGCACGGATCGTCATCCGTGAGGAGTATCCAGACCGATTCCGTTGGAACGGAGAAGGTCTCCTGGTTTGAGGAGGGCGATGCAGACTTGGAGAGTAAGTCGATGGCATGGGCCTTCCCTCCCGAGGTTGGGGTCTCGTAGTACTCGGCCTGGCCACTAAACAGGCCAGATGGAGAAAGGGAGAAGACGGCAATGTAACCTGGATCGAGGGAGGTCGCCCCGCGAGTGGTGGCGAATATCTGGTTAGCGGAAGGCGTGAGTAAGAGGGTGTCGCCCCGGTAGGACTGGGATGAACCGGAAGCGTAGAGAGGCTGAGAAGCGACGAGCGTGAGAGACGGTATAGGTGTGGTACTGAAGGTGTACACGTCCAATTTGTTACTATGTTCTGCCACACAGTAGACAACTTCTCCGTTTGGATGCACTTTCACATGCCGGGGGCCATCTCCGGCCTGTCCCTTGGCTTTCCCTACGCGTTCAAGCATCCCATTGGGATCTCGCTTGAAGATATGTATCTCCTCCGTTCCAAGGACCGGGACGAACCCATAATTCCCATCGTTCGTGAACTCGATCGCATGAGAACCGTATCTCAGCGCTTTCCGCGTCTTATCAGCCTCTTCCAGTTCATCGGGTTCGACAAACAGGACCTCTTGGATTTTCTGTCCCCAGACGCCGGACGTCGGGTCAAGAACGTGAACTTCCCCTGTGGGCCCGCCCATGGAGTATACATGAGAGTCGAGGGTTGCGATATACGACGATGTTGCTGTGATGGGCGTACTGCCGATATGGGTCAAAGAAGGCAGCGCCCATGCGTGTAGGACTGGTGGAGGTGCCCATGTCGTTGCATATACTGCCTGAGGGGTCTGAGCGATGTACTGGTGTGGTCCGGAGCCAGGTATAGTTCGGAGGAGTCGGAGGGAACGGTTCGCTGGGGAAAATGCGAGGAGGAAGAGCGAAAGGGAGGTGAATGAGCCAGAGAGGATGTGGATGTCCATGGCATGTACTAGTGATTCATGAATCTGATGATTAGCTGATGTTCAGGGTGCGCTTAGGGAAAGAAAACTGAAGCCTTCACGTAACGGAAGATACTTTCTGTGGAGAATCAAGATCGGAATAACTTGGTCGCGATCACGTGGACGAGTGCTGCCGATCATGTCCGCGTGGCCCAGGTTGTTTGCGGTCCGGTTTAACCTTGCCTTTTTCTTGGTCCGAACATCTGCAGGCAATGCCAACCCGGACAACGCAGTGATACATGCCAGTGAATGCCTAGAGGACACGCAAATGGATTGATGAATTCAGCGAAAGGCAATGTGCAAGGCGCTGGGAAAGATTGCTCATGAACTTTGAAGTTGGCGGCAACCTGCAAGAGAGTCACTGCTGGTTTTTGTTTCGCGTTAACTTGTTGGTGCCGTAGCCGCTCTCTAAATTTTTAATGGCCATTGCCTACGTGATGACAAAGACACCGTATGTCTTCCCCATCATCGGTAGCAGGAAGGTGGAACACTTGAAGGCCAATATCGAGGCATTGGATAATCACACTCACAGAAGAAAACATCGCGTTTTTGGAAAGTGCACGCCCATTTGATTCCGGATTCCTCAGCAGATTGTATGCAATATTCGTTCCTGCTCATGAATCCTACTTCAATTTCGCTTGGGGTGACGGGACGAGATACCACTTCTTCGGGGTGAATAGTGCTGCTCAAACGCTGAAGTAGCTTCTTTGTCACGTTTGACCCGCCAACACTAAGCATTGTCTGAAGGATTGGGGTGTTTAACTCAAGGAACGCGAGAACGCACGGCAATATTGTAATACTCTACATAATAAACTGGATACACACCATTCATCGCAAGCAAAGACTTTGTTTTATAAAGGTAGTGTCCTCATTAGCTGGGAGGTTTAGAATGTATTGAAGGGTGTATCGACGTATTTGTAGGATGAATAGCTAGATATATATGTCTGTAAGACGCGATGATATAAGAGATAACTCAAAATACATGTAGAATATACATCAACAACGCCCGTATCTTGGATGGCAAGTAATCTTCACCACAAGCCGACATCCTTATTGACCGAATTATGTAACAATAGTCGCAGACCTTGAAACATATTAACACCGCGGTCCTCGCCTTCATCCTTCCAAACCCACTCATCCAATCGTCCTCTCAATAATTACACTGAGCCTCGCATTGTGATACAGCTTGATAAAATAGCCTTGCCTCCAGAGTAGTCATATGCCACTCCCATCCCCGTTTCCTCATGCAACGACTCGCCCAGGAGAGAAGACTGATACTCTTGTCTTGCGATATCGGATACCGAGTTCGTCATCCGAGGACATTGCTGGAGGAGAAAGGCGCGGCTGTGCAAAGCCACTGGCTTTCTAAATACAGCTCGCTCGCCAGCGAAAATCAGATCAACATCCCTGTAGCTCGTTGAAACGGGTAAAATACGGTCAGGGATGGAACGGGTGAGAGGCAAAGAAGGGAGTGGCAATCGTGCTAAGTGCCGACAAATACCGAACTACTAGAACTTTGAATTGGTCTTGAAAATGTTTAACTTAGCAGCTGGTTGATAGCAAAAAGAAAGATAATATTCCCAAGAACCCTAAGTAAAGACCAAAAGAAATTCCAGAGATGCCGAACGGTCCAACAGATGCGGGTATAGGAATGTGATGATGACAGGCTGACCTCGAAGGAGAAATATGCGAGTTGGCGAGGTATAGGCTGTGGTATGCACAAGGAAAGAGAAAGAGAGAAGACCGAAAAGACAAAGAGAAAAGGGTATACGGGGTAGAAAAGTGATAAATAGGAATAATGTTATAGGCTGGAGAGGGATAGAATGATGGACTGAGAGAGGATAGAATGTCGACGGAGAGATATGCACGTCACGATAAAGATGAGCACGGGCGCGGTTGTCCGGATCGAAT
>JAUEPT010000397.1:0-24002 GCA_030435635.1 Armillaria borealis | reverse complement strand
CTTGATCTCGCAATTTCCGAAGCTTATATACTCTCGCAGATCCCTTTCCACGGTCTATAACTCGTAAGATCAACAGATAATTTCTCCGCAGAATTTCACTTCCACATGCTTGCTCTCCTGACCTGACTCGGACCCGCACCTGCCGCATCACTCCGAATATTCTTCTAATATTTGTTGCCACCTGTCATAATTCCAGGGCATTCCAGTGGGGCGTGAATGCTCAGATGAGCTTTCATGCACTACTGGAATGTACTGTAATTATGACATCTATTTCTTTCTCTCTGTGTGAAGTGTGATCTTAAGAAGTGCACCAACACCCAACCTCAAGCTCTTCAAAGTATTCAAACACAAAGTTTCACTCTTCAGCTCATTCAATCAACTCAAATTTCTCTCAATGCCATGCCCCTGAGAATCCTGAGACTGTGAGGTACCTAAAGATTACGAAGAGAGCGTCAGTTAGAAGCAATATAAATTCACAAGGTACATATCATAAAAATTAAACTACGAAGCTACCATGATACCATGAGAATTTTCCGCCACACCCATGCTTCCTTCTACCTATCCACATGCACTCTGACATACTCTTTGGGTCCAGGTGACATCATGTGGATGCACCAATTGAGTTTTGAGTACTTTGAAGGAGCGACAATCTCCCGATATTGCAGAGGCAGGGTGATCACGTACTAGGATAAAGGTCCGTGAGCGCATCCGACGAAGTATGCTGTATGGCTGCAATTGAAGCCGCCTTCAAGAAACGGCTCAAAGAATTTCTTACACATTTACATACCCGGTAAATCTATGTGGCCGGTTCAGGGCTGAACAGATGCTCACTATCGCGGCAGAGGACCGTGACATGCTGTCCGACGAGAGGGAATCTGTTCAGCATGATTTCAGTTTCATCTGACCAGTAATGAGTCTCTGCTTTCATTCGACAACTTAGACAATTCACCTTTGCATTGCTGGGTATGTAGATGGCTCCTAGAGAACTGTACAAAGCTAATAGGACACTTAGACAGTCATTACAAGTTTTGAAATACAGGTCAATCAAGTACGTCCCTCGAAATTTGTTACCATGTCCCACATGGACTAGTGCCGGGCATTACGACAGTGCCATTCCCTCCACAGCGTGGATGATTCGATTTTCAAGTTTCAAGTTCATTGCCCTGATACTTGGTGAGTCGTCATTGGTTCAATATTCAATGAATACTCACCTCATAATATGGGTGCAGCTAGACGCTGACGCCGCCAAATTAATAAATGAAGTTCAGCGTGCGTGGAGTACCTAGAATGTTCCTGAATTAATAGGCCAATCGCAGCCGTCTGAAAATCGGAAAGTCCTTACTTCCACGAGGACACCGGACGATGAAGCCCAGTAGGGCCTAGATTACACGGGTATTTACTTTACCACAATGCCTTACCGTTGTTTAGAAACATTGATATGGTGCTGTACAGTGGCCTAGTAAGTATCTTTTCATACGTTCAGAGTCATGTTCGCTCACCTGTTGAGAACCAGGGCTTAGATGGCTCAGCACCGCGTTCTCGGAGTATACTGCTATTCGCTTGATCACGGTCGCAGGGGGCAATTGGTTACCACATTGCACGTATTTCAGTCGGGAAGATGGATACGGTGCTATTAAAAGATTCACTGTTAGTATTGAACTTGTTTCGTCTTCCATTGGATCACTGACCCTGGTTCAGACATGTGCAATCGAGATGGCTCCATGGCCGCCCTGTAGCATTCGCCAAGCCAGTCGGGGAGCTGTTCATCGTCAGGTACATTGAGGGAAGGATTCCCGTATCACTCGGGGGTGTGTTCAGGATGCTAGCGAACAACGGTAAGTGTTCTATCCATTCGGCTCAGAAAACGATGGCTTACCAATGGATCAGACAATGCGTGCGGCTTTGCCGTTCTGTTACAGTCGTTCTCAAGCATATCAGATGCTCCAGAGTTCGAGCTTTGAGGTCAGAAGACGGGATCGCGCCAATATCACACAGAGTATAGATGTACATCCTTTAATATTAATGGAGGATACATCGTTTTGCTAGAATGAAGAAGTCTTGTAGTGTATAAGCAGTCGGGACGCGTGAGAATGCTAAGGAACACGCACCAAAAGTACGGAAGGTAATGGGCGGGCCCCGCCCGCCTCGATCTCTTCATTACAATTAGCCAAAGGTTCCCATCAGAACTCCTGCACATTACCGAAGTTCCTCCATCGAGATCATCGATAGCCAAGTAGTCTAGGGAGAGCAGATTAATCCCGCTTGTCCTGCGCTGTTTCTGTAACAGGATCATCAGTGAAACGAACGAGCATCCGCAATGTAGACTATATTTTGCTAAAATATAGACATCTAGCAAAGTATCAGCCGTTGTTATACACAACGATGTTAACACCCACGCACAAGATTTATCTGTAGATGCGAGCGTTCTGTCCACCTTTATTCTCTCCGTCAATCAACACACAGCGATGCGATCTCCCAGCCCCATCAAACGTCTACCAACGAGAGATTGACGTCTAAAAACTCCGGCGTCGACGAGTTAGTTGCTATACAGCAAACGGAAGACTCTGCAAGACAAATCTCATTAGAATGATCAAGAACTTGCAATGAGATACCACACACTCACGAGTTCATACGAATATCAACATCGAAATATCCAACATTGTCATTCCGCCCAATAAAAGTGGTGCTAATTCGAGGTAGTTATACCCAGAGACTCGAAGATACGATTTCGTAGTGGTACAGTGCATCTCACCGTGTTTGAACATCGGAGGTCATCAGAACAGAGGATCGAACAGGCAGTCATAGTGGTGGTACGATCGAAATGGGAAGTTACCGGCTCCGCATTCCTCCCGAAGCGGAATCTACTAGGGTTTCTTCTTACCACCTTCTTACCACTTCCTTCGATCCTTCAACTCCAATATTCCTCAAGTAACACTTCACTTATTCTACTCCCTAACTTGCGTACTTCTGTTATTTACAGTCTTTGTTCAATCAACCTCGCGCGATGACGCGTTCTTTACCGCACAGGACGGGAAACGACCCACGTCGATGGACGACGGCTCTGAGTGCTAGTTACGACCCTGTGCAACGCGTCCTGCACTAATGAGACCCTTCGGACCGTGTCACCGAGGCGTCAGATCATGACGTCGCGCGTCAGCCCTGAACTTGGACAGGAGCTCCACTATCAACTCGTGAGTTCTCATTCGTACCGCATGACAGGACTTTTATTTTGATTTAGAATCAATTATCAGGCTAGATGAGGTCTACGATACTTGGTTTCAGTCTTCCAGACGTTCAGGGAAGGCCGTAGTTCTGTTTGAGGTCAAGAGTTTATCCAGGTGGTACGTTCTCCGGTGTCTGGATATCGCTATCGAAGGTTACGATCACCGAAAATATAATAGCATGCGCTGTTTGTATTGATGAAACTACGACGACGAGGCCCAGATAGTTTTCTCGCGGCCTAACCGGTTGAAGATTACAACAGAAGCTTTCCGTTGTAAGTCCTAAATTTCCGTATTTCAAAGTTCTCATACTCGTGTGGTGCCCTACTACGTGATCAGGGTCACGGGCTAATCTGAATCCCACCCTGTGCCTGCTACCAAACCAACTTGAAAGTCGGAACTCTCCCCAGTGCGTACTTTGCGTTTCCGTGATTCTGTAACGAGCTTAATGATTCATGCTGGTAACAGTAGAGTTCTGCGTCGAGCGGAGGGCGGGGACAGATACCAATATTTTCAAGCATGTCAAGATCTCGGCTCGTCTGTAATATCGGGAGCACTACGCTCAACACGACACGGGTAACTCATTCCGCCCTTCCAATCTGTTTTGCAGATCTTCCAACTTTCGGGTGTCGCAAATTCTAATGTCCGATATTCGCGTGCCTTTTCATCAATCAGCATGGTTTATCCGTGGATTTCCTGTGCTCTAGACCAGTGGAAACACTTTAAATACGAGGTCTGTTCTCTCCTTGTTCTCATTATCCCACTCATCCCTACATCCCTCCCTTCTCTAGCCTCCCTCTCTCCTCTCCTCTTCTGAACCAACTTCGAGTATTATCTGCTCGTCGTCCAGGATGTCCTTGGCGGATCTCTTGCTGTCGTACGCCTCCTCGTTAACTTTGACGAGCTGGATGGTTTTGGTCTCGTGACCGCCATCATTTCCTTTTTGGCTTCGTTTGTTGACCTTCTTCACTTACGACTTCGACCACGACGACGCCGTCAAGCTTGACGTCGACAACGGTGAGCTTCATTTTATTTTTCCGTGTTGTATTCCACTTCAACATCGTGTAGACTCTCGCTAATACCCACGATGATAGCTTTAACTACAGTGGACGCGTCAAACGGATGACGGCTTAGCTACTAGCCAATATTTCACTCGACGCAGGCAAGCCTCTTCCGTCAAACTACCCTTTCCTTTATTTCTTACTCTTGTCTTCGTCGTTAATCTGTATAGATGGTAAGCTATTGCATTACCCTCGGCTCCCGCCTCTGTTAACTAATATTTGCCTTAGTTGGTTCTGTTGGTTTGATCCAGCCGCACGGCAGGTAGGCACTCGATTGTCCACAACCCTCTCCCAAGCTAACTATTTTTTTCAGTCACGCCAAAGCAAGTAGCCATTCTCTTCAACGACGGCCGCGTTCAGATTAGCGGCGCGCATCCTGATGCTGGATGATAGCGGTAAGATCGTTCCCTCTCGAGCATTTCTTGGTGTCTGACGTTATGCAAGTTCACGTTCCTGCCATTGAAGGGAGTCGGTGCACATCGATTTGAGCCGGTAAGCACAGACGTTGCAGCCAAGGTAAGCTACCACTCATTGTTGTTTCTACCGGGCCGCGATTTACTCAACAAAGTTCGTCCAGTGGGTTTCCGAGGCCTACTGTTTAACGGTATCTACACGGCTGTTGGCTTGGTATGTAGTTCACACCTTACTACTTCTAGTTCCCACTCAAGTTCTCCGTTTCACCAGCATGCGAGAGGATCGTCAAGGCTCCGCCTGACCCGGATCCTGGAGTTGGCGTACACGCCGAGGCAAGGGGAGGTAAATGTAAACACTCCTTTCATTACCTCATTTCGCGAGCTAATGGCTCTCGACGTAGCTTGGTGCGGTGGTTAGGTGTCGACGTCTCACCGTTACGATGCTCGGGGAGGCGGAGAACGTTGGTCGATAAGGACTCGCTGGCTGAAGGAAGCTACTATCTGGTGAGCCATGATTTTTGTTGTTCTTTTTGACTGCGTCAGACGCGTCTCTTTTCCAGCTCATCGATACGTACACCAGGTCGTGCGGTGGACTCGAGTACGGTAAGAGATTCGTTATCGGGACGGAGCAAGCTAACGCCAGTAATAGAACACTCGTCTATTGGAACCGCCGAGCGCCTACTATCGATGTGCAACACCACACTACTACCGCACGCTATGGTGGATTCATGCTTGGTCCCTTTTACTTGGCATGGTAGGATGCAGTAGTGGATAATCGGCCAGCAGCGGCACAGGTACCTCACGCTATGGTGAAGACAGCGTTGGTCAGAAGGTATGATGGGAGAATGGCGGGATTTGGCTGAGATCGCGGTAAGCGAAGTTTCTTTTCTTCCCAAGAGAATGAATACCAACAGGCGTAGTATCAGCTCTCGAGGGTTGTGTTAGCGTCGACCCTCCGCAGAATCCGGTACGTCTACGTTGTTCTACCACGTTTTCGGCTACTAAACTGCGGTTCTTAGGGGATGGGCTGCAAGCGGACGAGGCGTTGAAGGGAATCCCGATGTTGGGTTCACGGTGCGTGATCTAGCGCTTTTCTTGTTCTCGCTGGCTGATTATTCCATCAGACGGCGGGTCTTTAGCCCGTTTAAACATCCTTCCGAGTTCTAGTCTAAGCACGAGCCGGCGTCTTCGTCAAGATGGTGGGGTAGTGACTACAGGATAGGCTTAGAGGTGTACTAGGTATGTTGACGCGCTTAGGTTTGAAGTGAAACTGACGGTGTCCACACAGATATTAATTCATGTAACGATCGCGATATGAAAAGGTGTGTTCTATTCACTGACTGTAGCTGCTCTTACTAACGAGCCGTACAGATATATATAACGTTATAACATCAACACCACGGAATGATAATAGAGGGATTGTAAGCATGGTGCTGACCTAGCAACTGCAGATGAAAACCAGACTGGCCGCGGAGGACCGATCCCTGGAGTAGACACCGAAATTGACACCTACGTAAGGCTGGCATTGTACGAAATTCGAAGCTCGACTAACGATTTACCTCTAAGTTTGCGTTCTCGCTTGGTTCTGCGACGAATAGCAAAAGGTGTAGCGCTGCTTGCAGAAGGAGGAGATATGGGCGGAGGGCAGCATCGAAAGTCGGCGCGCGGGCACGGAGGGGATGAGAGAGTGCGGGGAATATGCGCGCGGAGGGGATAGTATGCGGAGGGATGTTTGTGGAGGGACGCGTATGCGGAAGGGAGGCATCGACGGGAGCGAGCTATTATTAGCCTGGATGGAGGGATGAGGGAGGTCGTGTGGCTGTGAGGGAGGTAGGAGTGTTATTTATAGAGACGGCGGAGGGAGGTCGAAAGTTTATAGGGACGGCCATTTTCCTGCATGACGGGAGGTCGATGAGTTTTTGGCGGGAGTTCATAGGGATGGGCCATTTCGTGCGGATGGGAGGTCGATGGGGTTCTAAGCGGGAGTTTATAGAGACGGCCGTTTTCACGGAAGGCACGTCGGAATGCGGAAGCGGGCTGGACGAGGGAGAAAGCGAGTCGGACAAGGGATTGGGTGGGAATGGGAGTGTGTGGGATCGGGCCAGTGAGGGAGCACTGTCTGAGATGGCGAGGAGGACAAGGAGGGCTTTGGCATTGGCATTGACGGCGGTAAGGCACGGATAGATCCGCGCGCGTCTCACCTAGGTAACTCTTACACCAAAATTCTCTTCGAACGTCCGTGTACATAATGATCATTGTCAATTGTCTAGTATTCTAAGTTCAATTATGGTCTCATGTCCGAGTTTTGCGTGGTATAGCTGCCTTCAAAGAGGCAGGGCCGTCAATCGATTTCCTTAACGGATTCTTTCAGTGGCAACAATCATTTTTCGTCTAATTCATGAATCGAAGAATGAATTCGCCGTTTGACAGTGTAATCATAGAATAACGCCACACTTCAATTTTTTCGGGGGTACTTAGATTTGGCTAAATCCGACGATTGATCTTCACAGGCATGCCAGGAGCATCTGATGAGAGGATGGGGAGGCTGGGAGGCTCTGCTGATTGTGGGCCTACCAGCTGCTGATTGTTTGAGAATGCCGACTCGGACCACATTCCTGAGTCCCAATGATTTCGGCCCAAAGGAAACTGACGGATATGGTTCACGGAGCTGAAAACGTTTCCTTAGACGCGTTTCCGTCTGTGTTTTCATCTGTTGGAAATCAGATTTTGGCGGCGAGAATTCTGTTTCTGGCCGGACGGAAACTGTATAAACAATTTTTTTCAGCACCACGCATTTCCTTCGTGCAGAAAAACTCAGGCATGTCAGGAGTGCCAGAACCATTCAACCCGTCGGCAGAGTCGATGCTATCAATATCCCGAAATTCGGCCAGAAGAATGGAGTACACGGTACTAATTCCAATCTTTCAATCTGCGGAGCACGAAATAGTGAACGGAGGATGGATCAGAAGAAGGCGTATGAGAGTTCCACGCACCCCCGTGACTCCTGAAAATAATGTGTGCAGCCACTTCATAAGCCCAAAATTCTAGAGCGAAGCATGGAGTGAAAAGACGGATGCGCACATACCACGTGTTACAGTGAGTTTGCAATACGTAGGAACGTATACTAGAAGGCCATGATAAGACGTGTCTTCCCAAATCGCGTATGTCGAGAATATTAACTGCAGTGTGATTGAGTAAAGCAGCATATCTGAACATGCTCCGGCATGTTGGCTGGCTTCATTATCGGGATGCAGGGACCGAGTGAGAGATAACCTTGGTTTGATCGTCTCTTAATAGAATTACAGTATTAGAGTGACCGTGCGAGTGAGGTTGGTGAATGATTAACAAGGGAATGGAGTTCCAAAGAGTGAATATCTCATGCAGGCGTCAGCTACGAGGTTATCCGTTCCTGCAAGGAGAAGGAGGAGGTGCGTCGAGGATCGCACACTTCTCTTCCAACTGGGTATCGTTCCCACACGGATGACAAACAAGAACGATGTGCGTACGGAGTCTGCAGGGAGATACAGGCACAGAAAGAGAACGTGGGGAACGTCCTGCACAGACGCCACTCCCCACTGCCCATGCCATTTACCATGCTCAACAGCAAGTTCATGGTTGGCCATAAGTGCCCGTGTGACTGCAATCCGATGTGCAAGGATACGGATATCTAGATAAGCACGCAATTCCGTTCAGTGGGGGGCTGTAGCGCGGCAGCCTTGCGACGGAAAGAACAAAGATGTCGGAGGGAATCCCAGCCTAAAGGCTTTCAGACCCCTCCCTCACCGTAGCGCGATAGCCTTGCGACGGCATGAGGGCGTCGTAGCGCGGTAACTTTACACTCGAGTAAAGCAAACCACGTTCCAAAACAGCGGGCCCATAATCGTCCTCGCAATAATCGAGGCACTATTGCTAGAGTATGACACCGTCTCAAGCCCAGCAAGTGCCGCTATCGGTCCTCATGAAACTGAGAGGAACGTTCCTGGGATACCCGACCAGCCTGATAGCACAAGGGCAAGTAAAGGAGAATGTCTCTCTGCTCGTAAGCTGAGATAAAACCATGCAGAATGTTCATCTTGATATCTTCGTAGGCTCTGAAGGTGGTATATAGTATTCACACAGGAATGTTTGCCCCTTTTATACGACGAGGACGGAGATGAAAGACGAAAAATGAATTGCAGCGTGGTAGAGTGTCGACCTGTCACCGTCTCTTGGATTCCTTCGTCATCTTTTGTCTAGTACATACGTAAGATTAGTGTTTATGTGAACATCACAAAGGACTCACTTTGTCGGATTGTTCTTCCTCGTGTGCGAGAACTCGCCAAGCTTGTGTCCCACCATGTCCTGTGTGACCAGCACGGGAAGGTACTGTTTGCCGTTATGAACGAGAAATCGGATCCTGTGTACATGCGTTGGTCGCTTCTCAACCTACAGTCTCCAGAAAACTTACCCGACAAAGTTGGGCAGAATCGTGCATGCGCGAGCTTGAGTCTTTATCGCGACATTGCGTTGGGAAGCTTCCTTGAGGTTGGAAAAGGCCACGAAATACGGACCTATCACACACAATCAGCAAGGAAAGTACAGGTAACCAAGCCAGAACGAATCACCTTTCCAAGCAGATCTCCCTTTGAAGAGGCTGAGCGGAGGGAAGAGGTGTCGCCCCTGGTGGCGGTGCAGATAAGGAGGTCGACGAGGAAAAGGCGGATTTCTCGACGATGGCGAGGGCGATAAGCAAAGAAAGAGCAGAATATGTTTATTGAAACTAGTACTGTACAGGATGTAACGAAAAGAAGAGAAGAAATTTCTCCGAAGAATCGCCTAACACAAAATAACACACTGGTGGTGCTCCAAAAACCCGTAAGTCAGCAGCCATTCTGACTCATAGGATCATAATCTCCCCACCCCGAAGGTATTCGTCAAAAGCACAAACGGGAGGGGGCTTCCTCCCGTTTGTGCACCGCCCAAGCGTAGTCTCCCGTTCAAATCGTTCCAACGCGAAACCGAAGCTTGCCGTTGTGGGTCCGATTTGCCCAAAAAAAAACAAGTAGAGTCCGCGCCTGCTGTCAGTGTAACCCTAACCTGATGGACCTACCTTTCAAGAGACGGCAACGAGCTAGAATATAAGCAAGTCAGCATCTCGTGTAACAGCAATGAAAACTCAGCTCACCCTGCCAAGTCCCACAAACGCCCCATCGAGTCAATCACAACACGCCGTTATCCAACCCCGCGTTGCCCTCAACAGACGGCGGCTATTTAATCAGCCGCGACGGGTTCGACGGGGGTGAACAAAGGCGTCCACTGCTTGACTCTTCGTGTTGATGACTAAGCGTTCCGCGCGCGCTGCAGGAAAGGCGTCAGTTCACTGCACGCGGGAACACATATCTGCCATATCACACCGGCCCCCGCCGACCTGGGACGAACGCCAACATAGAGGGAGGGGACAGTGCGGGGAAGAGTCCGCGCTGAGGACCGAGCGCGGACGTGCCTTGACGCGGACGCGCGGGGGTGATCGGCGGATCGTCGTCCTCCCTGTCGATGTCATCCGCAACCCGAACAGCGAGGATCCTGTTACAACTAGATAAGCTAGTGAGAAACGAAGCGAAGATATGAAACTTACCTTCAGCAAAGCCAAACGGTTGAAGGATCCAAGCGCGGCACCTCCCATACTCTCTACCCTCGCTCGCCGGAACGCGATACGTTGCCTCGCCGCAAAACTTGATTCCTTGGCTGGGCACGGCGTGATGGAAGTGGACCGGATGAAGAGGAAGCCGTCCAATAACAGAGAAGGGCCGGAATCTCCTGCACGAGGATCAGCGAATGAGGAACGAAGTGAAGATGGATAAATCACCTTCGGCAAAGCGACACGGCTCCACAGATGATCCAAGCACGGCCTCCCCGTCTCTCCATCTCGCTCGCTCGAACACGATACGTCGTCTCGCGCCAAAACTCGCTTCGTAGGCAGTTCACCGTGTAATAGTGAGGGTTCCATATACGTCCTTTGGGCGAAGATAAAGCCGTCGGAGAATAGCGAAGAGCAGGCACGGCTTGAGAAGTAGATTAGCTAGCGAGGGAGTGGGGGAAATTATAACACTCACATTCAACAAAGCGAAATGTTTCTGTGCCTCCTGAACGATCCAAGTGCACAACCTCCCTAACTGCCAATGCACCTCCTGACCTTGCTCGCCGGAACGCGATACGTTGCGTTGGCGCAAAAATAGGTTGACATCATCACCGGGAGATGTTCAGGATACGTCGAGGTGCTTTCCGTCACCAGGTCCTAGAGTCAGATCAGAATAGGAACACAGAACAACAACAGGACCGACGTACGGGTAAGGTGCACACCTTGCATCGTGTGACCTGTGTATATGGCCATCGTGCTGCCCCCTCGTTGTACCTCCGGTCCCTTCCTCCTACTCATCGTCCTCCTCGCTGATGCCGCTCACCGGAAGTCGATGCGTCGTGTCGGGCAAAACTCGTCCTATACAACCGTTTCAGGAATGATTGAGATACCTGGTAATGGCGCGGGAGTGAAGGTCAGAGTGGGGAAGACCGGAAATGCCGCAGGAGGGATGGGAAAGGAGACATTGAAATGGAATGGAATACTCGTAGCGGAAAGCTTCTGTGAGAATCCTTCAACCACAGAATCATCCGATATGAATCCAGAACCTACCTCTAATACCAAATTAACATCAATCCACGGCAGAACGCGTCCTTTGCACGTAAACACGCATCGTCGACAGCCGTGAAACCAATTCTTGGGCCATAGGGCTACGGGAATGTGCTGATCGAGACTGCACCGAATATTGACGTCCTACAAGAGTCAGAACCAAAATCAGCAAATAGGACGAAATGAAGATAGAAAAGAAACCCTACGAAAGAAAAGGCGGATGAGAGAACGAGAGTGGAAAAGAAGAGAGAATGGCCTTGCCAAATAAGACGCCGTTGCCAAACATCCCTTTTCGAGCATTCACCTCCCATCACAACCACAAAAAGACAATGATGTGTCTTCAATGGAATGCAACGTGACGGAGAGGTAAAAACAAGACAGATAGACCTCTGTGGCAATTCGGCACCATGCAACAAACCAGCATAATGGAAGCATAAAGGTAAGAACAGGAGATACTTGATCTCGCAATTTCCGAAGCTTATATACTCTCGCAGTTCCATTTCCACGGTCCGTAACTCGTAAGATCAACAGAATAATTTCTCCGCAGAATTTCACTTCCACATGCTTGCTCTCCTGACCGACTCGGACCCGCACCTGCCGCATCACTCCGAATATTCCTCTAATATTTGTTGCCACCTGTCATAATTCCAGGGCATTCCAGTGGGGCATGAATGCTCAGATGAGCTTTCATGCACTACTGGAATGTACTGTAATTATGACATCTATTTCTTTCTCTCTGTGTGAAGTGTGATCTTAAGAAGTGCACCAACACCCAACCTCAAGCTCTTCAAAGTATTCAAACACAAAGTTTCACTCTTCAGCTCATTCAATCAACTCAAATTTCTCTCAATGTCATGCCCCTGAGAATCCTGAGACTGTGAGGTACCTAAAGATTACGAAGAGAGCGTCAGTTAGAAGCAATATAAATTCACAAGGTACATATCATAAAAATTAAACTACGAAGCTACCATGATACCATGAGAATTTTCCGCCACACCCATGCTTCCTTCTACCTATCCACATGCACTCTGACATACTCTTTGGGTCCAGGTGACATCATGTGGATGCACCAATTGAGTTTTGAGTACTTTGAAGGAGCGACAATCTCCCGATATTGCAGAGGCAGGGTGATCACGTACTAGGATAAAGGTCTGTGAGCGCATCCGACGAAGTATGCTGTATGGCTGCAATTGAAGCCACCTTCAAGAAACGGCTCAAAGAATTTCTTACACATTTACATACCCGGTAAATCTATGTGGCCGGTTCAGGGCTGAACAGATGCTCACTATCGCGGCAGAGGACCGTGACATGCTGTCCGACGAGAGGGAATCTGTTCAGCATGATTTCAGTTTCATCTGACCAGTAATGAGTCTCTGCTTTCATTCGACAACTTAGACAATTCACCTTTGCATTGCTGGGTATGTAGATGGCTCCTAGAGAACTGTATAAAGCTAATAGGACACTAAGACAGTCGGTGCAAGTTTCGAAATACAGGTCAATCAAGTACGTCCCTCAAAATTTGTCACTATGTCCCACATGGATTAGTGCCGGACATTATGACAACGCCATTCGCTCCACAGTGTGGATGATTCTATTTTCATGTTTCAAGTTCATTGCCCTGATACTTGGTGAGTCGTCATTGGTTCAATATTCAATGAATACTCACCTCATAATATGGGTGCAGCTAGACGCTGACACCGCCAGATTAATAAATCAAGTCCAGTGTGCGTGGTGTACCTAGAATGTTCCTGAATTAATAGGGCAATCGCAGCCGTCTGAAAACCGGAAAGTCCTCACTTCCACGAGGACACCGGACGACGAAGCCCAGTAGGGCCTAGATTACACGGGTATTTACTTTACCACAATGCCTTACCATTGTTTAGAAACATTGATATGGTGCTGTACAGTGGCCTAGTAAGTATCTTTTCATACGTTCAGAGTCATGTTCGCTCACCTGTTGAGAACCAGGGCTTAGATGGCTCAGCACCGCGTTCTCGGAGTATACTGCTATTCGCTTGATCACGGTCGCAGGGGGCAATTGGTTACCACATTGCACGTATTTCAGTCGGGAAGATGGATACGGTGCTATTAAAAGATTCACTGTTAGTATTGAACTTGTTTCGTCTTCCATTGGATCACTGACCCTGGTTCAGACATGTGCAATCGAGATGGCTCCATGGCCGCCCTGTAGCATTCGCCAAGCCAGTCGGGGAGCTGTTCATCGTCAGGTACATTGAGGGAAGGATTCCCATATCACTCGGGGGTGTGTTCAGGATGCTAGCGAACAACAGTAAGTGTTCTATCCATTCGGCTCGGAAAACGACGGCTCACCAATGTATCAGACAATGCATGCACGGTGAGACGGCTTTGCCGTTCTCTTACAGTCGTTCTCAAGCATATTAGATGCTCCAGAGTTCGAGCTTTGAGGTCAGAAGACGGGATCGCGCCAATATCACACGGAGTATAGATGTACATCCTTTAATATTAATGGAGGATACATTGTTTTGCTAGAATGAAGAAGTCTTGTGGTGTATAAGCAGTCGGGATGGGTGAGAATGCTAAGGAACACGCACCAAAAGTACGGAAGGTAATGGGCGGGCCCCGCCCGCCTCGATCTCTTCATTACAATTAGCCAAAGGTTCCCATCAGAACTCCTGCGCGTTACCAAAGTTCCTCCATCGAGATCATCGATAGCCAAGTAGTCTAGGGAGAGTAGATTAATCCCCGCTTGTCCTGCATTGTTTCTGTAATAGCATCGTCAATGAAACGAGCGAGCATCCGCAATGGATACTATATTTTTCAAATATAGACATCTAGCAAAGTATCAGCCGTTGTTATACACAACGATGTTAACACCCGCGCACCAGATTTATCCGTAGATGCGAGCGTTCTGTCCACCTTCATACCCTCGGTCATTAACACACGGCTATGCGATCTCCCAGCCCCCAGCAAACGTCTACCAACGAGAGATTGACGTCTGAAAACACGTCGACGAGTTGTTTGCTACACGGTAAATGAAAGACTCTGCAAGACAAATCTCATTAGAATGATCAAGAACTTGCAATGAGATACCACGCACTCACGAATTCATACTAATATCAACATCGAAATATCCAATGTTGATGTTCGGCCCAATAAAAGCAATCCTCATTCGAGTTAATCATACCCAGAGACTCGAAGATATGATTTCGTAGCCGTACAGTGCATCTCACCGTGTTTGAACATCGGAGGTCATCAGAACAGAGGATCGAATAGGCAGTCATAATGGTGGTACGATTGAAATGGGAAGTTACCGGCTCCGCATTCCTCCCGAAGCGGAATCCACTCGGGTTTCTTCTTACCACCTTCTTACCACTTCCTTCGATCCTTCAACTCCAATATTCGTCAAGTAACACTTCACTTCTTCTACTCCCTAGCTTGCGTAATTCTGTTATTTACAGTCTTTGTTCAATCAACCTCGCGCGATGACACGTTCTTTACTGCTCGCACAGGACGGGAAACGACCTACATTGATGGACGACGGCTCTGAGTGCTAGTTAGGACCCTGCACAACGCGTCCTGCACTAATGAGACCCTTCGGACCGTGTCACCGAGGCGTCAGATCATGACGTCGTGCGTCAGCCCTGAACTTGGACAGGAGCTCCACTATCAACTCGTGAGTTCTCATTCGTACCGCATGACAGGACTTTTATTTTGATTTAGAATCAATTATCAGGCTAGATGAGGTCTAAAATACTTGGTATCAGTCTTCCAGACGTTCAGGGAAGGCCGTAGTTCTGTTTGAGGTCAAGGTGGTACGTTCTCCAGTGTTTGTATATCACTATCGAAGGTTACGATCACCGAAAATATAATAGCATGTGCTGTTTGTATTGATGAAACTACGACGACGAGGCCGAGATGGTTTGCTCGCGGCCTAACCGGTTGAATATTGCAACAGAAGCATTTCCGTCGTAAGTCCAAAATATCTGTATTTCAAAGTTCTCATACTCGTGTGGTTTCAAGATGGCCCTGCTACGTGATCAGGGCTGCGGGACAACCGGGCTTCCACCCTGTGCCTGCCACCAAACCAACTTGAAAGTCGGAACTCTCCCCAGTGCGTACTCTGTGTTTCCGCATTTTTCTGTAACGAGCTTAATGATCATGCTGGTAACAGCAGAGTTCTGCGTCGAGCGGAGGGCGGGGACAGATTCTAACATTCTCAAGCATGTCAAGATCTCCGCTCATCCGTAATATCGGGAGCACTACCCTCAACACGACACGGGTAACTCATTCCGCCCTTCCAATCTGTTTTTCAGATCTTCCAACTTTCGGGTGTCGCAAATTCTAATGTCCGATATTCGCGTGCGTTTTCATCAATCAGTGTGGTTTATCCGTGGATTTCCTGTGCTCTAGACCAGTGGAAACACTTTAAATACGAGGTCTGTTCTCTCCTTGTTCTCATTATCCCACTCATCCCTACTTCCCTCCCTTCTCTAGCATCCCCTCTCTCCTCTCCTCTTCTGAACCAACTTCGGGTATTATCTGCTCGTCGTCCAGGATGTCCTTGGGGCATCTCCTGCTGTCGTACGCCTCCTCGTTAACTTTGACGAGCTGGATGGTTTTGGTCTCGTGACCGCCATCATTTCCTTTTTGGCTTCCTTCGTTGATTTTCATCTTCACTCTGACCTCGACCACGACGACGCCGTCAAGCTCGACGTCGACAACGGTGAGCTCCCTTTTGTTTTTCCGTGTTTCGTACCACGCTGACATCATGTAGGCTGTCGATGATACGCATGATGGCTTTTTTAACTGCAGGGGACGCGTCAAACGGATGCCGGCTTAACTAGCCAACGATTCACTCGAAGAAGGTAGGCCTTTTCTGTTAAGTACCGTTTTCTATATTTCTTACTCTTTTTTCCCCCCATTAGTTGTTCTATCGATGGTAAGTTATTACACTGCTTCTTGGTTCCCGCCTCTACTAATTAATGTTTGCCTTAGCTGGTTCCATTGGTCTTGATGCAGCCGCATGCCAGGTAAGTGCTTGATGCTCTATAAACCTCTCGCAAGCTCACTGTTTTTTTCTGTCGCTCCACAGCAAGTAGCCATTCTCTTCGACGACGGCCGCGTTCAGATTAACAGTGCGAACCCTAATGGCAGCCGACAATGGTAAGATCCTCACTACGTGAAAGTCTTTCGTTTCTGACGTTGTGCAGGTTCACGTTCCTGTCATTGAAGGGAGTATCAAAGTCGGTGTGCACGTTGCAGCCAAGGTAAGCTACGACTGATTGTTGTTTCTACAGGCTGAGATTTACTGAGCAAAGCTCATCCAGTGGGTTTCCGAAGCTTTCTGCGTAATGGTATCTACACGGCTGTTGGCTTGGTATGTAGTTCACACCTTACTACTTCTAGTTCCCTCTCAAGTTCTCCGTTTCACCAGCATGCGAGAGGATCGTCAAGGCTCCGCCTGTGTCGACGGGCTGTAGAAGTCGACCCGGATCCTGGAGTTGGCGTACACGCCGAGGCAAGGGGAGGTAAATACTCGTTTCATTACCTCATTTTGCGAGCTAATGGCTCTCGACGTAGCCTGGTGCGGTGGTTAGGTGTTGACGTTGCATCGTTACGAAGCTCGGGGGGCGGAGAACGTTGGTCTATAAGGACTCGCTGGCTGAAGGAAGCAACTATCTGGTGAGCCATGATTTTTGTTGTTCTTTTTGACTGCGTCTGATGCGTCTCTTTTCCAGATGATCGATACATACACCAGGTCGTGCGGTGGACTCGAGTACGGCAAGAGATTCGTTGTCGGGACGGAGCAAGCTAACGCCAGCAATAGAGCACTCGTCTATTGGAACTGCCGAGCGCCTACTATCGATGTGCAACACACCACACTTCTACCGCACGCTATGGTGGATTCATGCTTGGTCCCTTTTACTGGGGATGGTAGGATGCAGTAGTGGATAATCGGCCAGCAGCGGCACAGGTACCTCACGCTATGGTGAAGACGGCGTTGGTCAGATGGTATGATGGGAGAATAGCGTGATTTGGCTGAGATCGCGGTAAGCGAAGTTTCTTTTCTTCCCAAGAGAACGAATACTAACAGGCGTAGTATCCGCTCTCGAGGGTTGTGTTAGCGCCGACCCTCCGGTATGTCTACCCCTTGTTCTACCACGTTTTCGGCTACTAAACTGCGGTTCTTAGGGGATGGGCTGCAAGCGGACGAGGTGTTGAAGGGAATTCCGATGTTGGGTTCATGGTGCGCGATCTAGCCCTTCTGTTCTACTCGCTGGCTGATTATTCTATCAGACAACGGGGCCTTGTCCCGTGCAAGCATCCTTCCGAGTTCTAGTCTAAGCACGAGCCGGCGTCTTCGTCAACATGGTGGGGTAGTGACTACAGGATAAGCTTAGAGGTGTACTAGGTATGTTGACACGCTTAGGTTTGAAGTGAAACTGACGGTGTCCACACAGATATTAATTCATGTAACGATCGCGATATGAAAAGGTGTGTTCTATTCACTGACTGTAGCTGCTCTTACTAACGAGCCGTACAGATATATATAACGTTATAACAGTGAACACCGCGAAATGATGAGAGAGGGATTGCAAGCATGGTGCTGACCTAACAACTGAAGATGAAAACCAGACTGGCCGCGGAGGACCGATCCCTGGAGTAGACACCGAAATTGACACCTACGTAAGGCTGGCATTGTACGAAATTCGAAGCTCGACTAACGATTTACCTCTAAGTTTGCGTTCTCGCTTGGTTCTGCGACGAATAGCAAAAGGTGTAGCGCTGCTTGCAGAAGGAGGAGATATGGGCGGAGGGCAGCATCGAAAGTCGGCGCGCGGGCACGGAGGGGATGAGAGAGTGCGCGGAATATGCGCGCGGAGGGGATAGTATGCGGAGGGATGTTTGCGGATAGACGGTTGTGGAGGGACGCGTGTGCGGAGGGGAGGGACGTCGACGGGAGCGAGCTATTATTAGCCTGGATGGAGGGATGAGGGAGGTCGTGTGGCTGTGAGGGAGGTAGGAGTGTTATTTATAGAGACGGCGGAGGGAGGTCGAAAGTTCATAGGGACGGCCATTTTCCTGCATGACGGGAGGTCGACGAGTTTTGGTGTGAGTTCATAGGGACAGGCCATTTCGTGCAGGAAGGAGGGTCGACGGGTTTTAGGCGGGAGGTCATAGGGATGGGCCATTTCGTGCGGATGGGAGGTCGATGGGGTTCTAAGCGGGAGTTTATAGAGACGGCCGTTTTCACGGAAGGCACGTCGGAATGCGGAAGCGGGCTGGACGAGGGAGAAAGCGAGTCGGACAAGGGATTGAGTGGGAATGGGAGTGTGTGGGATCGGGCCAGTGAGGGAGCACTGTCTGAGATGGCGAGGAGGACAAGGAGGGCTTTGGTTGGCATTGGGATTGACGGCGGAAGGTCAGGATAGATCCGCGCGCGCCTCACCTAGGTAACTCTTACACCAAATTCTCTTCGAACGTCCGTGTACATAATGATCATTGTCAATTGTCCAGTATTCTATGTTCAATTATGGTCCCATGTCCGAGTTTTTCGTGGTATAGCTGCCTTCAAAGAGGCAGGGCCGTCAATGGATTTCCATAACGGATTCCTTCAGTGGCAACCATCGTTTCTAGTCTAATTCATGAATCGAAGAATGAATTCGCCGTTTGACAGTGCAATCATAGAATAACGCCACACTTCAATTCTTTCGGGGGTACTTAGATTTGGCTAAATCCGATGATTGATCTTCACAGGCATGCCAGGAGCTATGCCTTGCATCTGATGAGAGGATGGGTCGGCCAGGAGGCTCTGCTGATTGTGGGCCTACCAGCTGCTGATTGTTTGAGAATGCCGACTCGGACCACACTCCTGAGTCCCAATGATTTCGGCCCAAAGGAAACTGACGGATATGGTTCACGGAGCTGAAAATGTTTCCTTAGACGCGTTTCCGTCTGTTGGAAATCAGATTTTAGCGGCGAGAATTCTGTTTCTGGCCGGACGGAAACTGTATAAAGAATTTTTTTCAGCACCACGCATTTCCTTCGTGCAGAAACTCGGGCATGTCAGTAGTGCCAGAACCATTCAACCCGTCGGCAGAGTCGATGCTATCAATATCCCGAAATTCGGCCAGAAGAATGGAGTACACAGTGCTAATTCCAATCTTTCAATCTGCGGAGCACGAAATAGTGAACGGAGGATGGATCAGAAGGCATATGAGAGTTCCACGCACCCCCGTGACTCCTGAAAATAATGTGTGCAGTCACTTCATAAGCCCAAAATTCTAGAGCGAAGCATGGAAGTGAAAAGACGGATGCGCACATACCACGTGTTACAGTGAGTTTGCAATACGTAGGAACGCATACTAGAAGGCCATGATAAGACGTGTCTTCCCAAACCGCGTATGTCGAGAATATTAACTGCAGCGTGATTGAGTAAAGCAACATATCTGAACATGCTCCGGCATGTTGGCTGGCTTAATTATCGGCATGCAGGGACGTAATACACCATCGGAAGCTGCCAAGGAGAGATAGCCATAGTTTGATCGTCTCTTGATAGAATTACAGTATTAGAGTGACCGTGCGAGTGAGATATCAACGGGATACCTTATGGCCTTATTTTGAACGGCATCATTGGCGCGTACTATCTGGTTCTCCTTAGAACAAACAGAATTTAGGGATAGTCAAGAGTAGACAACTACGAGCGATGATGAAGGCGCTTATGATACGAGCCCATAATCGCCATCGGCCGTAACGAGTGATCGTATAACCTCCTCCGTGCGATTATTAATATGAGCGATTATGTGGACGCAGTAACATTATACAGATGTGCTGCACTTCGCCGGGTCGCATCATGGAAAACATCGTCCGATTTTTCAAAACTCCATGCATAATACAAGTTCAGTGGGAGAAGCCCAGCTGAGCAGGAGGGCGGGTATGCAGAATCAGTGAGATGAAAAGCCCAGTGTCCAGGCTCAGCTTCGCGCCCCAAAACTAAGAGAAAGTTAGTATGTGGTCCGCTGCAGCAAAGGAACGCGCCTTTGTTTCATTTACGATGGGAATGGACACGAATCACCATCAGCTCGTTTTTAGGAAGGCAGCTTCGCCTGTCTGAACGGTGTTCAAGCACTGTAAAATCCACACAGAAGTCCTGAAAAGGCACCACAGAGTCCCTCTGCTTATTCAGGTCAGTGACGAGACCAAAAAATTCGTGCTTCAAACCCAGACAACCGTTATCTTTCAGACAAGGATCATTGTTGTCGATGGACTCTTCCAGCTATCTGCTGAGGGAACGACTCACCCTCAGGCAATCGTTGTACCAGCGCTGTGTGACGCTTCCATATCCTTGGTCATTCACTGACAGTCTTGTTCCTAAGAAAGCCGACCAGTCTGATAGCATGAAGGTCGAATAAAGAGAAATGTCTCTCCGCTCGTAAGCTGAGATAAAACCACGCAAAATGTTCATCTTGGTATGTTGGTAGGCTCTGAAGGCGATAGATAGTATTCACAAAAGAATTCTTGCCCTTTTTATATGACGAGGATGGAGATGAACGCTCGATGAAAAATGAATTGCAGCGTATAAAGGCATGGTAAAGTGTCGACCTGTCACCGTCTCTTGGATTCCTTCGACATCTTTTGTCTATGAAAAACGTAAGATTAGTGTTCATGTGAACACCAAAAGGGACTCACTTTGTCGGATTGTTCTTCCTCGTGTGCGAGAACTCGCCAAGCTTGTGTCCCACCATGTCCTGTGTCACCAGCACGGGAAGGTACTGTTTGCCGTTATGAACGAGAAATCGGATCCTGTGTACATGCGTTGGTCGCTTCTCAACCTACAGTCTCCAGAAAACTTACCCGACAAAGTTGGGCAGAATCGTGCATGCGCGAGCTTGAGTCTTTATCGCGACATTGCGCTGGGAAGCTTCTTTGAGGTTGGAAAAGGACACAAAATAGGGACCTAGCACACACAGTCAGCAAGGAAAGTACGGAAAACCAAGTAAGAACGATCCACCTTTCCAAGTAGATCTCCCTTTGAAGAGGCTAAGCGGAGGGAAGAGGTTGCTGGACGCCCCTGGTGGCGGTGCAGATAACGAGGTCGACGAGGAAAAGGCGGATTTCTCGACGATGGCGAGGGCGATAAGCAAAGAAAGAGCAGAATATGTTTATTGAAACTACTACTGTACAGGATGTAACGAAAAGAAGAGAATAAATTTACCCGAAGATTTGCCTAACAAGAAATTAACACGGTTAGGCAACGAAAAAGAGCAGCCATTCTGACTCATAGGATCATAATCTCCCCACCCCGAAGGTATTCGTCAAAAGCACAAACGGGAGGGGGCTTCCTCCCGTTTGTGCACCGGCCAAGCGTAGTCTCCCGTTCAAATCGTTCCAACGCGAAACCGAAGCTTGCCGTTGTGGGTCCGATTTGCCCAAAAAAATAGTATGAGTCCAGAAGGACTCGCGCATCTGCTGTCAGTAACCCTAACCCAAAGGACCTACCTTTCAAGAGACAGCAACGAGCTAGAATATAAGCAAGTCAGCATTTCGTGTAACAGCAATGAAAACTCAGCTCACCCTGCCAAGTCCCACAAACGCCCCATCGAGTCAATCACAAGACGCCGTTATCCAACCCCGCGTCGCCCTCAACAGACGGCGGCTATTTAATCAGCCGCGACGGGTTCGACGGGGGTGAACAAAGGCGTCCACTGCTTGACTCCTCACGTTGATGACTAAGCGTTCCGCGCGCGCTGCAGGAAAGGTGCCAGTTGCAAAATCAATCACTGGACGCGGGGACACATACCTGCCATATCACACCGACCCCACCGCCGACCTGGGACGAACGCCGACACAGAACGAGGGGACAGTGCGGGGAAGAGTCTGCACTGAAGACCGAGCGCGGACGTGCCTTGACGCCCGCGGGTGATCGGCGGATCGTCGTCCTCCCCTGTCAATGTCATGCCCAGCCCGAAGAGCGAGGATGCTCTTAGAAGTAGATAAGGTAGTGAGAAACGAAGCGAAAGATATGAATCTTACCTTCCCCTAAACGATCCAAACACGGGGCTTCCCATACTCTCCACCCTCGCTCGCCGGAACGCGATACGTTGTCTCGCGGCAAAACTTGATTCCTTGGCTGGGCATGGCGTGATGGAGATCGTCCCGATGAAGAGGAAGCCGTCCAATAACAGAGAAGGGCCGGGAGTCTGCTGCACGTGGATCAGCGAATGAGGAACGAAGTCAAGATGGGTAAATCACCTTCAGCAAAGCGACGACTCCACAGATGATCCAAGCGTGGGCTCCCCGTCTCTCCATCTCGCTCGCTCGAACACGATACGTCGTCTCGCGCCAAAACTCGCTTCATAGGCAGTTCACCGTGTAATAGTGAGGTTGCCATATACGTCCTTTGGGCGAAGATAAAGCCGTCGGAGAATAGCGAAGAGCACGCATGGCTTGAGAAGTAGATTAGCTAGCGAGGGAGTGGGGAAAATTATAACATTCACATCCAACAAAGCGAAATGTTTCTGTGCCTCCTGAACGATCCAAGCGCACAACTTCCTTAACTGCCGATGCACCTCCTGACCTTGCTCGCCGGAACGCGATCTGTCGTCTCGCCGCAAAAACATGTCGGGAACTAGCACATCTTGGGCCGACGTCGAAATGGTTGTCTAGAAGTGTCAGGAGCTCATTATTATGGTTGACGACAGAATAAAACTCACCACGTTCCGTGAGCAAACACCCTTGAAGACCGTTTGGCTCGCCGCTGGGCATCGACCCAGGAAAATGGAGGACGGGATCCAGGTACTACTTGAAAGCAGATCAGAAAGGGCAAAGAACAAGAAAAGGGACCGCATACAGGTGTAGTGCACACGCTGGGTCGGTGTCATCGGCGTGTTAGGCGATCCGATGCTCCCCGCACCTCCAAGTCCGTCCTCCACAAACGCAACCACCTACATATCGCGCTCCTCGCTGATGCCGCTCGCCGGAACTCGATACATTGCGTCGGCGCAAAATTCGTCCAATACAGCTATTGCGGCTACCTGAGAATGATGTAGGAGCGAAGGCCAGAGCGGGGAAGAGGATATTTCGAGGAGGGAGAGGTTGACAGGGAATGTTCAATGGAGGAGTCGTGGAACTGCTTCTGGAGATTCCTTGAACCACAGAAACATCCAATAGAGATGCAGAACCCACCTCTGATACCAAAATAAAACCACCCCACCACAAAACGTGCCCTTTGCACACGAATGTGCATCGTTGACGACCGAGAACGGAGTTGCCCATGGAATACGGTAATCGGGAGTGCGCCGAATATCGAGGTCCTACTAGAGTCAGAATCAAAATCAGTAAATAGGATGAGATGAAGATAGAAAAGAAAACCCACGCAAACCAAAGGATAATATCGAGGAAGAAAACGAGAGAATGAGAGAGTGGGTGGGAGAGACGGAAAGATGATGCGCAGAAGAGAGTGGCCTTGCCAAATACGATGCCGTTGCCAAACATCCCTATTCGAGTATTCACCTCCCGTCACGACCACAAGACAACGACCCATCTTCGATGGAACACTACGTGACGGAGAGGTAAACACAAGACAGATAGACCTCTGTGGCAATTCGGCACCATGCAGCAAACCAGCATAGCGGAAGCATAGAGGTAGGAACGGGGGATA
>JAUEPT010000396.1:0-24084 GCA_030435635.1 Armillaria borealis | reverse complement strand
GGTTTCCATTGAAGAACTCTTCTGACTATCCAGCACATCTACAGTTGCTCGCGCCACTTCCTGTTCTGCTCTATTGGAAGGACTAGCAGAAAGTACAGTCATGCATTGCATTGGTAGAATTATACCAGTACTGGACAGAACAGTTGTTTCCTTTGAAGGAAATACTACAATCATTCTTTGAGAGGACTTCGGAAACGAACCACCAAGTAGCCATTCCGAAGCCCAAGTGCGCATAAAGTCTGAGAATCCTCCCCTGCACATAGTTATACTATGGCAAGGGTCAGAAAGACGATAGTACACAGGCTAGGTCGAATAATATGCTTCTTTAACAAGACTAGTGTCAAACAAAAGGTCTTAATTCAATGAGATTATCAAATCTGAAACTCCCTCGCGGTGGGCTCCAGATGATGTGCTCAGTAATGGCAAGTGACAAAAGACTAGTGGGCGGAAATGATCTCCAACCGACACTAAACCCCTCACAACTCTACACTATCACCAATTGATTGAATTCGGGTGTTTTGAGTATGATAGAAGCACTCTGCAGACTCAATAATCAAGGGAAGCTGTTCAAAAGATGTTTTATTCGCTACTAGTGAGTTTTACAAGCATACTACTTGCACTAGTGGGGTGGGTAAGACACAATTGAATGAATGTGACTTGGTTTTGAGCTACTGCACTCACTGGGATTATGACTGCTTCGAAATAATGGCTCTCTTGGCCCTGTACTACTTCCTACAAGTGATCTTCACTTGACTAGTTCGCACTCTTGGCCTAAGAATAATACTTTAGCTTTGAGAAATTGCAAGAATTACTTCGAAACACTCTTGGCCTTTGCAGGACACAATAGTATGCTCAAAAGGGACTTCAATTCACTCAATTCTATGGGTAACTTAGCGACTAGTAGCCGCTTTGTCAAGGTTAAGCACAAAAGCCTTTAATTGGGGCACTAAACTCTTGTTAGTCACTTGCAATTGCAGGGATGGCTTGCCTCCTCATGTGAGTGGCTATTCTACTACTTATATACTGTAAAGAAAGGTACAAAGTGACACAAACAGCTACACTAGTGGGGTATTTTTGGTACTGATTTCTTGGCTAGGCCCGAAATATCGCGCATAAACATGCAATAGTCGGTCTAGAAATTGCTATTGGATGACTAGTGAGCCATGGAGCTCAGCCAGCGGCTTAATCTCGCGTTCTTGACCCAGCAATGCGCCACTGGCGCTGGAGATGAACGACTAGCCACATCCTCGTGCTCGCAACCGTAGTCAGCCATGATCAAAAGTGCAGCCGGACTATACTAATGCCAATCGTAATAGATCTGATCGCACCAGTCGGATCTGGGCGTAACGTTAATCCATTGCTAATTCATTTCTAAGTCCTGCTTTGAGATTGCCATGTGACTAGTTAACCTGACTTAGGCGTTTATGCCCTGATCGGCCTGCTAGTGACCGGACTTCATGAGATCTGTGTGTCCTGCTTCTTGTTTGGTGTGCTAGTCATGTTACTCATCCACTAGTGGCCTTATATTAATTAGTCTGGCTAGTATTCAAGTCACTAGTATGGCCAGCTGGTAGATTTGACCCACTAGTGGTATCGCATCTAAGTCCTGGCTTCACTAGTCACATACTGCTGTAACTATCAGCTCAAAGCCTCAGCTATAGTCCTTTTATTATCACTAGTATAGGATAGATATGCAATTGTATTGTTACAAATTTGCAAAATCTAGGTGTGAACGCGTAGACAGCGTATCACCGGATGGCAGTGGAATGGATCTCCAGTACCACTGGCGCAGACTTATTGCAAGCCACCCACTGAAAATTTCATCCCTGGTTGTACCCCTCAGACCAACGTGTCTACTTCAGCTGGTTATGTGTTCAGCCTACTTGAAGCCTCCAAAGTTGTGGGTCTCAAGACATTTGGCCAAAACCCACTCTTCGACACGTTCAATGGCAGCTCCTGCACCCCATCAGTTCCTCAGGCCATCCCAGCCACTAGCGATCCGTTAATACTTCCACAAATGCTGGGCTTCATGGGAAACCTCAATGACTTCATTGCGATGCTGAATTCCAATGAGGATGCCTTGGTTGGTGGAACTTCCGGCATACCTGACAAACTTGCCCAAACTGATTCACGCTGTCACGCCTGCAGCATGTCTAAGCGTGTAATTTTGCAAAAATCAATAAATTACCTTTAGGCACTGTGTAAGCTTAGCGAGCTCGCTGACAGTGCAAGCGGCACGAGAAGGAGCAAGGTCACTGACTCAGAATACCCTTCTGTCAGAAAAAGAAGCCACAGAATTAAACCATAGGACTTCGTCACTGCACTGTACCTCATGGGCATGCACGGCAATAAGGCTGACTTAGCGAGCTCGCTTGCAATGACATCCGTTGGCACTAGGGATTCAGGCTTGGTGGGACGCACTTGTACTTGGGCCAAAGCTAATTTAGATAACTATGCATCAATAATCAATGACGCTGACATGCTTGAAAAGCATTCACACATGTAATTTCGCGAAATGTATCAATACATACATTTTATAAAAGCTAGATACCAAGGAAATGAGATACACCTTAGAGCGCAATGTCCGAAGTGCAGGCAACGCAATACCTTGAGTGATGTTTGGTGGAGCACATGGCTTAACTATAGAGTGATACCATAAGGGTCATGCTAAGTCTAAAGCCCCAGCACTTGACACTGAATATGCTGACAATGCACAGAAGACGCGTGCTAAGAATAGAACCAGTGAAGCTCAGGAGATAATTGATACTTCGCGCAACCTTGATCTATGACGCACAAGGCACTGCCATGCTGGGAGCTAGTGCTCTAGACCTCAGAATATGTAGAATTGAAGTAAGACCGAAGTCTCTGACTTTGGCCGATGCGCGCGAGGCCTAGACTAGAAGTGGGTGGTCCTAGAAGACCATGGAAATCACTAGAAGATATTATTACTATAAAGATGAGTTGCACTCTAGGCCATGACTCCGAGGAGATACTAGGCGACGTCAGTACGTGTGGATAGCGCGGCTAACCGATGTTGCGCAGCTGAGAGACCAGGATCTGGCCCCAAGCTGGAGCTCTGAGTAAGCGCCAAGCAATGGCGTGATTATGGTGACAGGCGCGGCACCCCGGAAAGGAAGTTCCGCAAGCCAAGAGTTTCTATTTAAGGTTGTATTAATTGGTAGAGCGCAGTGTATATAAATACTGTAGTATAGTAATAGTGTATAAGTTTCGGACCCCCCTTGTTGGAGTGCAAAGGCCCTCAGCTTAGCGCTCTAGCTTCGGGATTAGTTTGTAGCTTCGAGCGAGAGAATATACCTTTGATTGATAACATTTGAGTGACTCGAGTAGTGCGCGAGGCATAGAAAGCTAGCGCGGGACTTGTGTACGGTTTGAGTGATTGGTTGACTTGTGCTCTACCCTGAAAATAAGAGATATTGTGTCATTGCGGACGCGCTCTTGAGTTTTGAGGGTTTCTTGTGACATGAGGTGCTACAGGCGGCAGAGGTTCAAACCCTTTGGTCTGTTTAGTGTTCACGCTCAAGGCCTTCTTTGTGACGTGCAGTACTACAGGTGGCACAGGTTCAAACCCTGTGGTCTGATTAGTACATGCTTGAGGGTTCTCATTTCTGCAAGCGGCACAGGTTCAAACCCTTTGGCTTGTCAGACAGGGTTTTATTGGTTATTGTGTCTCTGGATCGCATAGGTTCAAACCCTGTGGGTCTACGATCAGTTTGGAAGCTGGAGCGCGTGGGTTCAAATCCTGTGGCTTGAGTGGACGTGTTGTGAAGGGTTTCTGCTTGGAGCACGAGCTTTGAGTTGTGTTTAGAGTGTGTTCAAGTTGTTGTGGTCACCTGTGTGTGTCGCACGAGACTTATTGAGGGATTTGTGGGTGTGTGGTGACGAGTTGTGTATTGTAGTACACCTTTGCCTTGAGGCCTGGTGACATCTGTTGCTCCTCTTGTTAGAAAAGCCTTTGGACTTAGAGAGATCTAGATACCCTACGAGTGCTATTGCTATACGTGTGTATCGTATATTCTGAGAGTTTAGTTGTATTGCTTCAATCTGCTTCTATTGCATAATATCCCCCCAAGAACTTTGAGGGTTTGTGTGTGTAGTGTTGGGTGTGGGTGTGATCAGTGTCTTCGACGCTGTTGCATTTCTAGCCTGCGCGCACAGAGTCTCTTCAACACATAGGCCCTGGAGATCTGGAGAAGCGATACCACACGAGAGATAATCAAGAGAACCACCGGGCATGGTCTGGAAACGGATATTGACCGACAAGATTAGCGAGCGGACCAGAATTCCGATGCGTCTCTTGGTTACCATGTCTAGACTATGACACTGTCACCTTCGGAGCAGAACAGAGAACCAAGAATGACGTGTGATCAATGATTGCGCATTATACAGCTATTGAGTGCTAGCCCGCAGGCAGCCACTGCTGTCGGGCGAGCGACATCTGCGCCGCCCAGTCCTTTGAGACTACCAAACAGAGAGAAAGCAGTGCTCTGCCAAGAGGGCTGTGACATTTCGGACGAGGGGTTATCGGCCGACGCAAAAGTATTTTACTAATAACCAGTTTTTAACAATCATTCTCTCATAGTATATGTAGGGCAGATTTTCATGTGTTAGAACAAGCTACCTACTCCCCACGTACAGTAATAAAGTTTCAGTCTGAATCTGGACTTGTTACGACGTGTAAGAGTTAGTAACTTCGAGTCTCGGCTATACCAGAGAGTTAGCGAGCTCACTAGAGAAATTGAAAACAGAGATAGATTTTGGATATAAAACTTCGGTTTTACTTGAGAAACAAATGAGACCCGTGTCAGTGAAGCTGCGCTCGGCTCTAGAGAAAAACTGAGAAAACATCTGAGAAAAACTCTGTTCCATATTTCTGGTTCAGTAGTATAAGAGAGAATTGAGTTGTGTTAGCCTCTGTGTAGGCTTTGAAGGAGATTTATGAGGGAATCAGCCAGCTTGAGCTGTTCTAGCAGTTGCACGAAGTGTGACAGGTGTGCGCAGTTGGACCTCGTGGCACCGTTGTTAGAGCGAGTGCACTGTGTGTGAGGACTTGTGGGGACATTTAACAAGAGAATTGTGTACTGTGTTTTGAGAGCACCGAGGGCCTCTAGCGTGATGAGTTTGGGACTCAGGCTTAGCGAACTAAGAAAGAAGGCAAAGGCATGCGCAGTAGAATCTAGCGGCGCTTCATACTTAGCGAGCTCACTGAACGAATTCGGTCATTTTGCAGATCTGCATATCCATGTGTATTTTCTATTGAAATATCATTTGCCTTGAGGGTTGCATGGTTCACCATGCTCTCTTGTAAAAGCTTGGAGGAGACAGTGAAATTGAGATTTGCTTGACAATTGTATGCAGTCGCATTGCATTAGTTAGCAAGCTCGCTAAGATATTTTGAGATACTGTCAGGGCACAAGTAGAATTAAATTCCTTGCTCCCTTCTGCACTTATAGAGATTGTGTGTGTGTGTGTGTTAGTGGGATTGAGTAGTGGTTTAGAGTGTTGTTCACGCTAGGCTGCACTTAGTTTCACGAGTGCCCATAACCAGCCTTCGTCAATGCAACGGAGGAATGGAGGAGATTATGGAAGAGATAGGCAGTCTGGACTTCTCTTGCATGGGAACAGGCACTGATGAGAGCGGTTTCAATGGCACTCCTAGGACCAATTTTCTTGCGAGCACTGCAGTTGATAACCTGAGTGGTCTGCACCTCCTGGCTCACTGCGACTCCAGAATCAAATTTCCTGTGGCAACTATGGGGTTGTTACTGGAGCCTGAGGTCATCACTCCATTCATTCGCAACAAGATCAGTAAAGCCTACTGGGGTTACCACAACTCTGGATGGATTATTGAGCGGAATCTCATTATCGTTGTTGTTGTTGAGTAGTAGTGGCTATACTCCCTCACTTCCTGCCAGGTTTGGCCCTTCACCCCCAGGAGCGACTGTCACCAGCAAGGAGCACATCCAGCATCAATTTCACGGAATCTATGAGACCTATGGCACCCCTCAACAACCCTAGCCTGACTGTGAATGATGATTCCACAACTCAGATGGATACTGATGTCCATGATAATGGCACCATTTCTGCAACAGCACCCAATGTAGGAGACGCCGAACCTCAGTCTCCCAAAGTTGAAGCTGTATTGAACAAGTTGTCAAGGCCCTCTGTGATGCCGTTAGGTGATAATGAAATCAATCATCAGATATAAGGATCCAGCACCAACTGGAAAAGAGAATGTGTGACCATTGCATGATCGCAAGGCCATGCAGCCAGCCAATGGTCCCAATTGGTGTGACATGACAAAGGCAGAGTTGCTGTCAAACGATTTTGGTAGTGACTGGGTGGATTGTATCTCTCAATGGCATGAGTTTGAGGGCATGCTAACAACAAATAGTGTGAGTGATGCCTGATTATCTATCCTTGAAGATGTACTGATGCTTTGCTTACAATGCAGAACAGCCAATTTCACTCTCGGGGTCGACCGAAGAAATTGAGCTCATGGCTCTCATCCCAAAGTCACCTTCCATTCAAGTCAAAGAACTGGGACCCGGAGGAGATTGGTGTGTTTGGCAACGAGATGGAAGCATGGTGGAACCAAGCACAACTGAAGTGGCAACAGACCGCCAAGGAACTCCTGGGTGATCAATATTCCAGTGACCTGAGCACCTTTCGAAAAGGTGGGTGGTCAGGAATAAGCACATTCTTGTTCGGTTTGCAGTTATGGCGGGTTCTTCAGCCCGATTCGGATGCCTGGACTGAGATAGTTCATGATATTACCATGTGCCTGAGTGTCAGTCCGAAAGGTGCAAGGTCAAGGGGGCTGGAAGATGAAGAGCCGGTGGTAAGGATGTCATGAAAGAGAGTCAAAACTTAGTTAGTAATGACTTGTATATATGGCTAGTTATGTGTAAATATCATCACCGTGTGGTATGAACCAAGGATAAGCAAAATGACAGCTGACAGATTTGTATGCAAGTCATGTTGAAATACCAGGCTTGTGTACAAGCTGTGAGATGTCAGAGTTGTATACAAGCCATCGAGACAAATTCTGACAATATGGGGCATGTTTGAATTCAGGCGCTAATTCATTCAATGCTAATAATTGTACACTAATATGGTTTATATTCAGATGAGCTAATTTTGGGGTCGAAACAGATTTGTAAAGTCAAGTATGTCAGAAAGTACCGAAACACCTTATAAGGAAGATGACCAAATAATGTCTGGATAAGAAACGGCTTGGCAGGATATGCCGCATATCAGCTCTGGGTTACCCGATAAGTAGCTGACCCCTATTATAATTACAATTACATGCCATGACATAGTTGCAGTTGGTTGAAGGCACTGTAGATGTATGGAGAAGCAAGTAGGGTTATGTATTGCAGGTAGTACATTAAATACTTGACTTTTGGCCCAAAAATAAAGATCAGTGGTGCTCTGAAAGAGAATAAGAGACAGAGAATCAAATCCGGGCCTACTACTTGCTTCTGATGTCTTTTTTAATTGAATTTTCAAAGCAGACAGTAACTGATCATCATGACAATATGAAGTGCTCATGTAAGAAGACGGAACCCATGTCCTAGCTTGAATCAGATGACCTTGTGAGGCATGCAGTCACAGAAGAATTCAGTGACATCATGGCTGTCATTAATGGCCATTAATGGAATGATTGTCCCAATCATTGTGGTAATAATGGTCACAATAATTGATGCGGTGATGTGCTCGGTAACGGCGAGTGACAAAAGACTAGTGGGCGGAAATGATCTCCAACTGACACTAAACCTCTCACAACTCTACACTATCACCAATTGATTGAATTCGGGTGTTTTGAGTACGATAGAAGCACTCTGCAGACTCAATAATCAAGGGATGTTGTTCAAAAGACACTTTATTCGTTACTAGTGAGTTTTACAAGCGTACTACTTGCACTAGTGGGGTGGGTAAGACACAATTGACTGAATGTGACTTGGTTTTGAGCTACTGCGCTTGTTGGGACTATGACTGCTTCGAAATAATGGCTCTCTTGGCCCTGTACTACTTCCTACAAGTGATCTTCACTTGACTAGTTCGCACTCTAGCTTACTAGTGGCACTCTTGGCCTAAGAATAATACTTTAACTTCGAGAAATTGCAAGAATTTACTTCGAAACACTCTTGGTCTTTGCAGGACACAATAGTATTGCTCAAAAGGGACTTCAATTCACTCAATTCTATAGGTAACTTAGCGACTAGTAGCCGCTTCATTGAGGTTAAGCACAAAAGCCTTTAATTGGGGCACTAAACTCTTGTTAGTCACTCACAATTGCAGGGATGGCTTGCCTTTCCGTGTGAGTGGCTATTCTACTACTTATATACTGTAAAGAAAGGTACAAAGTGACACAAACAGCTACACTAGAGGGGTATTTTCGGTACTGATTTCTTGGCTAGGCCCGAAACATCGCGCATAAACACGCAATAGTTGGTCTAGAAATTACTATTGGATGACTAGTGAGCCATGAAGCTCAGCTATCGGTTTAATCTCGCGTTCTTGACACAGCAACGTGCCACTAGCGCCAGAGATGAACGACTAGCCACATCCTCGTGCTTGCAACCGTAGTCGGCCGTGATCGAAGGCGCAGCCAGGCTATACTAGTACCGATCGTAATAGATCTGATTGCACTAGTTGGATCTGGGCGTAATGTTAATCTGTTGCTAATTCATTTCTAAGTCCTGCTTCGAGATTGCTGCGTGACTAGTTAACCTGACTTAGGCGTTTCTGCCCCGATTGGTCTGCTAGTGACTGAACTTCACGAGATCTGTGTATCCTGCTTCTTGTTTGGTGTGCTAGTCACGTTACTCATCCACTAGTGGCCTTATATTAATTAGTCTGGCTAGTATTCAAGTCACTAGTACGGCCGGCTGGTAGATTTGACCCACTAGTGGTGTCGCATCTAAGTCCTGGCTTCACTAGTTGCATACTGCTGTAACTATCAGCTCGAAGCCTCAGCTATAGTCCTTTTACTATCACTAGTATAGGATAGGTATGCAATTGTATTGTTACAAATTTGCAAAATCTAGGTGTGAATGCATAGACGGCGTATCAGCGGTTGTATCATTGGGCCCAATCTACTGGTTCATCTCGAGAACATGTTCACATGAGGGTAAAATGATTCTGCCGATAAATTCCATCAACTTCAATGTGACCAACACTGCACAGCACACTGTAGCAAGAATCAAAAATCTTCATGGTACTAGATATCTCAACAGTAACAGTACATCTTTTGAACAGGAGATTGTATCTGTGTCTGTAATGAGTACTACCAATTGTGTATTATCTTTTCTCACTTCAATTCACAGGCCATTAATTTGATGCTTGCCAATCATGATTTCAGAACATTGATTTTGATGCAAGTTCGGAAATTTCTCTGAGATCAGACATGCAGAACTGGTATATACCTGAGGCGCAGTCTCTTCTGCCCATCTTTTCCCCCCATCATTCTTTCCCAAGCCTGGCATGTCCTCAAGCATTATACCTCAGTGCCGCCAACAGCAGTGTCCTTACTGTAGCCACTATTTCAGTGTTCAAGGGATAGAAAATCACAAGTGAGTCTGTAAGCAGAAAGTAGATCAGCATTTGTTGGATTCCCAAATCCATGATGAGTTAGAGAGGCAGACAAGCGGTGAGTTATTCATCATTTAAAGTGATTTCAATGTGTTAAAACCACTCTCCAAGAAGCCACCCCAAGCACATTCACACCAATGGACTTTGAAGAACCTGTGGATTTGAATTACAATGTGGAACTTGAATGTATGTCATATCCCTATTATGAGGAAGCATCTGAGCAAATGCTCACAAATTAAATTTATAGCTCAACACTTCCAAGAGAGTGACCAAATGTCTACTCCAGCAGACAATGAATTTTCTGAGGCTACTTCCTTGATTCTCAACTCTATTGATCATGTCAATCTGAATGATGGAAATGTTATTACCGAGTATCATCCTTCTGCTATTTTGGACCCTTGGATTGTACCACTCAAAGAGTATCTGGCCAGCAGTACTAGGAAGCCAGATTCTGTTTTTGACAGCTGTCCATGGTATTCATTCTCGTCTCAGCTGGATTTTGATCTAGCAGAATTTATTTTGCATATGGGCATGAATCATCAAGCCCAGAGTGATTTTTTCAGCATCATTGACCGGTGCAGAGGCAATCAATCAACAGAGTACACTATTCGAAATGAGAATGATCTTGCAGAAGTATGGTCTTGGGCAGAAAATCGGTTTACAAAGGTAAATTTTCATTTTTTTCTATACCTATATTTAAATACTACTACACTTTCAATAGTTTAAAAAGGAAACAATATCAGTTCCATATAAAGATGAACTTCGAAATTATGATGTCCACTATCGGCCATTATGGGATTGGACGCTTGACTTGTTGAATGATAAAGATCTTGCACCACATTTTGTATGGGATGCAGTTCAATTATTTCGGGAAGATAAGAATGGTATTCGAACCCAGTTCTTTGATGAGCCATGGACAGGAAATACATTTTGGGAAATTCAAGTAAGCTAATATTATTATTGGTCTAACTAATATGTTTAATATCAGCTATAGTTCTCTTCCTCCTGGGGGAAAGCCTTTGGCATATATTTTGTATGCTGATAAGTCACGTTTATCCTCATTTGGTACTGCAAAGGGCTATCCAGTCATGGCACACTGTGGCAATCTTCCTGATGAAATACGGAATAGAAAGAATTTTGGTGGAGGCTGTGTAGTTGGATGGCTTCCAATTGTAAGGCAGATATTTTAACACATTTGATTTATTGTTAACTCTTATTTTACAGGTAGAAGAAGAAGACAATAGAGGAAAGCCATCATGGATCAATTTCAAGTGAGTTGTTTGGCATGAAGCTTTTCGAAAAATTCTAGGACCTATCGCACAATATTCTCGTAGTGGCTATGCATTTAAACTGCCAAATTCAGAGAAAGTTATTATCTTGTATCCCTTTATTCTTATTCTCTCTGCTGATTATGAAGAGCAGTAAGTAGATTTCAAGCTTTAAATAACATATACAAGCTGAAATTCCTATAGCTGTATGATGACACTAACCAGAGGTGTTAGAGCTCATTATCCATGTCCAGTTTGCTTGGTGCCATTGTCAAATCTCTCAGACCTTTCGATAAATTATCCATTACGGACAACAGAGTCTATGAAAGAGATATATGAACGAGCCTGCTTGCTTAGTGCAGAAAAGGCAGAAGATCTTCTAAAATTGCATGGTCTTCATAAAGTGCCTGTAAGTAATAAAACTGAAATATCATTCATACTATTAACAACCAGTTTAGAATGTCTTTTGGGAAATAGAGAGATCTGATCCATATCATGCTGTATCTTGGGACAGACTACATGCTTTTCTGATTGGACTATTTGATCATTTGCTCAGGCGGCTTATTGAACATATTGATAGATTGCCAGGCCGACAAGCTTGACAAGCTAAAATCATTGTTGATGAAGTGTATGTTAGAAATAGGTGCTTTGATTATAGCTGAATCTTTTTCATTAGGATCAAATCATTTCCACAATGGAGAAATCTCACTCATTTTACATCTGTGTTTTCTTTTGATTTTGCAGATGGAAAGAAATATGAGCATATGTCACGAGTATGTATATGTATTTCTTTTATTTAAATGCATTATTAATGATATTTCTAGCAAATTCTCTTTGCAGCTCAGGCTGTATTAACAAAGACTGCAGATCCTGCAGGGTATTTGCTTCTTCAATGCATACAGGAGTCATCTAGAGTTGGATGTATATACAGCAATGGATGTGCATACAGAGAATACAATAAAGGCAGGACAATCAATAATGCAAGTTTTTGGAGAAAGAATGTAGGTATGTTGATTCAACAAATTAATAATCAAGGCTTCACACCACACTGTATATGGTATATGAATGTATAAAAGCCATATCGGTGATGGTGTGAAGCTTTATCAATAAATTTATTACTAATACATGTTTAGGCATATATAACAGCTACTGCAGACAGTGGATTTAAAAATCCAACAACTTGGGATATTCCAAAAATGCATACACAAAAACACCTATTCAGTGATATACAAGCAAAAGGAGTAACTAAAAATTATAACATCAAGATTAATGAAAGTATGCATGGACCACTTAAAAAGGCTTATCAAACACAGACAAATTTTAAAAATATTGCTGAATAAGTAAGTCTCAGTTAGTTTGCTTATATGATCCAATTCAATTTCATGAACTCATAGATTCTTCGAACTGATCATCGGTACAATGTTGCTATGCAAATTCAGCAAGGAATTGATCGATGGGAAAAACATATGAAGTATAAATCAATCTCACCTGAGGGTGATAATGATTTACCTGAGGAAAAAGATTTTAATGTTGAGACTCAGACTTCAGATAATCTTTCGAAAAAAGCACACCTGCATGGGATTAAAAATACATCAATGGATCCCCACACAATTTTCGAGTTGGAAAATGCCTTCTCTCATGATTTAGCCTATAACCATTTTTGAATTCGTTTAGGGTGTTTCATGTCAGGATTTCTTAATCTTATATCTGAAGGTGGCATTATTACACAGGGACAATGGATCAATTACACTCCAGATGACAAGGCTAGTATTATTTCTCTCAAGAAAGAAACAGATTTTGCTAACATTCAACTTATAGATCACAGTCTATCAGACACTCTCTGTCCATTATCAGTCATATGTAAATCTAAAACAGGCTGCAGATCTACTATGATGTAGCCCAATGTTCTATAATCATCCACTGGTATGATGGTGTTATTATTAATACCACTGATGGCCTATATGTTGTGCAATTAATTCAACTCTTTGAGTGTGAATTTGATGGACAAAAATATCCATTAGCATTGGTTTATCCCTATGATGCTCCTGTCACTGATGGCCATCTGCATTGGAAGCATCAGAGAGATAAAGATTTAGGGTTTTATCGAGTTTGTGCACTGCCCCCGAATCCATTCTGCCTTTGTTTCTATATATTCTATTATTCGTGGTGCACTTCTGATTGCAGATGTGGACTCTGATCTTAGTAATGGTCAGGATTATTTTATTGTAGATATTATAGATACTGATATGTTTCTCCGACTCAAAGAAATTGGATCTCAGCTTCAGCACAAATTCCAAGGCCAGGCTAATCAGAGATCTTAACATTGGAAATGATATACAATCAGAATATATAGCATAACAATAGTACTACAGTGTCAATAAATACTTCAGCTATATAAAGTATAGCATTAAACCTTAGAAATGGCTTGCATACCTCTTACAGCCATTGACAGCTGTACTGTATGGTATAGTTTGAAGGGCTCATGGCTTCAGCATGTATACCATACACAGAAGCCATCTCACCATACAATATGGTGATGGTGCAAAGCCCAAGCCTTCAAAGCCAAGCCAAGCTGGGCCCTGACAATTGCTACTCACAGTGCATGTATTTGTTGGCATTGAACATGGCACAGATATGGCTCGCTATGCAGATCCATATCCATAGGGTGCATGATCTGCCATGGATACGGTTAGGTCCATTCCCATACCATAATTCCTTAGCCAGGCCTTGCAATTAGGGATGTGCACCATACTGTTATGGATATGACCATAATAATACAGCCATAGACCGTATGAAAAATCTTGCCCATGGTATGGTACAGTTGATGTCAAGTCCATACTATATTCTGTACCGTTGTCTGTATATAGACTGTCTGGCAATGACAACAAATATCCATATTCACTATATGTATCCACCGTAGTATGGATACAGTGCACATCCCTACTTGCAATGGTACCAACAGTCAAATATACAGCTGTGACGGTTGTACATATGGCCATAGGTATTTCATGCACCTATAACACAGAATTAATCATCAATTGATATAACAAATACTTTTAGACCATGAATCCAAGATCCTATGATCACTAGCAAATGGTACATAGTATCTGTTATATCAATTGATGATTAATTCTGTGTTATAGGTGCATGAAATACCTATGGCCATATGTACAACCGTCACAGCTGTATATTTGACTGTTGGTATCATTGCAAGTAGGGATGTGCACCATATCCATACTATGGTGGATACATACAGTGAATATGGATATTTGTTGTCATTGCCAGACAGTCTATATACAGACAATGGTACAGAATATAGTATGGACTTGACATCAACTGTACCATACTGTGGGCAAGATTTTTCATACGGTCTATGGCTGTATTATTATGGTCATATCCATAACAGTATGGTGCACATCCCTAATTGCAAGGCCTGGCTAAGGAATTATGGTACAGGAATGGACCCAACCATATCTGTGGCTTGCCGCATGAGTAACCATTGTGATACTTATTGAGTAAAAATCCCCACAATTTGTACTCAATAAGTATTGCAATGGTTGCTCATGCGCACTGTTTATTACATTGATGGTTGGATGAATTAAAGGAGCGAGGGCAGGATGCAAGACAATGAATTACATTGATGAAAAGAAAGAGTTCTCACACCCAGGCCGGGCTATGTTGTGGTGCAAATAAGACCACACAGCTTTTCCAAAATGGGGATTCCGCATAATTATGAAAAGAGCCATAATCAAAAAATTCATCAGCTATGAGAATCAAACACAGGCACTACTGCAAGCGGTGATGTGCTCGGTAACAGCGAGTGACAAAAGACTAGTGGGTGGAAATGATCTCCAACTGACACTAAACCTCTCACAACTCTACACTATCACCAATTGATTGAATTCAGGTGTTTCGAGTATGATAGAAGCACTCTGCAGACTCAATAATCAAGGGATGTTGTTCAAAAGACACTTTATTCGTTACTAGTGAGTTTTACAAGCGTACTACTTGCACTAGTGGGGTGGGTAAGACACAATTGAATGAATGTGGCTTGGTTTTGAGCTACTGCGCTCACTGGGACTATGACTGCTTTGAACTATTGGCTCTCTTGGCCCTGTACTACTTCCTACAAGTGATCTTCACTTGACTAGTTCGCACTCTTGGCTTACTAGTGGCACTCTTGGCCTAGAAACTGCTCCTTACAAGTGATAACACTTGTCTAGTTCGCACTCTAGCTTACTAATGGCACTCTTGGCCTAAGAATAATAATTTAACTTTGAGAAACTGCAAGAACTAACTTCAGAGCACTCTTGGCCTTTGCAGGACACAATAGTAGACTCAAAGGGACTTCAATTCACTCAATACTATAGGTAACTTAGCGACTAGTAGCTGCTTCATTCGAGGTTAAGCACAAAAGCCTTTAATTGGGGCACTAGATACTGACTAGTAGGTCTCAATCGCAGGGATGGCATTGCCTGTCCGTGCGAGTGGCTATTCTACTACTTATATACTGTAAAGAAAGGTACAAAGCAACACAAACAGCTACACTAGAGGGGTATTTTCGGTACTGATTTCTTGGCTAGACCCGAAATATCGCGCATAAACACGCAATAGCCGGTCTAGAAATTGCTATTGGACGACTACTGAGCCATGGAGCTCAGCCAGCAGTTTAATCTCGCGTGCTTGACCCAGCAATGCGCCACTAGTGCCGGAGATGAACGACTAGCCACATCCTCGTGCTCACAACCATAGTCGGCCGTGATCCAAAGCGCAGCCAGGCTATACTAGTGCCGATCGCAATAGATCTGATCGCACTAGTCGGATCTGGGCGTAACATTAATCCGTTGCTAATTCATTTCTAAGTCCTGCTTCAAGATTGCTGCGTGACTAGTTAACCTGACTTAGGCATTTCTGCCCCGATCGGTCTGCTAGTGACTGAACTTCACGAGATCTGTGTATTCTGCTTCTTGTTTGGTGTGCTAGTCACGTTACTCGTCTACTAGTGGCCTTATATTAATTAGTCTGGCTAGTATTCAAGTCACTAGTATGGCCGGCTGGTAGATTTGACCCACTAGTGGTGTCGCATCTAAGTCCTGGCTTCACTAGTTGCATACTGCTGTAACTATCAGCTCAAAGCCTCAGCTATAGTCCTTTTTATTATCACTAGTACAGGATAGATATGCAATTGTATTGTTACAAAATCGCAAAATCTAGGTGTGAACACGTAGACGGCGTATCAGCGGAAGGGCTGCTGCAACTATTGTACCAATAGTACTTTATTATACAGCACAATTAATTACTTATATTGATGTGTATTTTAATAAATACAAATTTAGAACATAGAAACGGTGCAGTGAGCACGGTGGGCAAGCAAGGCAGCGGTGGGCACTATGAGAGGTGTCGTTGGTAGGAATGGCAGCCTCTGCAAAGATAAAGGAGGTTGCCATGTTGGAGGGGATCACGGCGCACTGGTGGGCAGGGGGAAGGCGCCGAAACCTCATCGATAACGATGATGGGGTCGGAGGGGGAAACGGACTTCACCACTAGATCCCCCGATGTTGAAAATGGGGGTCATGAGGTCATCATTGTGGTAACTGAGCTATGGGGGACAATATCGGGGAGGGAGCCTGGGGATAGGGATGGGGTCCGATGCACAACGAACAGGGGGTTGGGGGTCCTGGCGCATGGTGGATTCATGTTCCCCTACCTTAAGAGTAAGGGAGACATGAATCTGGGGTGGCTGGGGTGGCTGGATGGTGCATAGGAGGCCGAGGTTGGTGTTCAGGTGGGCAGGCAAAATGTCATAAGGCCATGATTCTGTGTGCAATTGTTGCACCCTTGACTCCTTCCTCGATGCCCAAAAGGGTGTGGCCATTGTTGTTGTTGTGGGCCGTCGGCATCCTGACCTTCATCCCACCTTCCTCCTTGATGTCTACTGCCTTCCAGAATGCTCCCTCCATGTTCTCCTGCTCCAGTATCCTTCCACCAGATACTCCCAGGGCCCTGCATCAGAGTATTACCTTCCTCCCCCCCACTGTTGTTGTCGCCGTCGTCTTTGTCATTGTCATTGTGGCTGTCTCACCTTCCATAGTCCCTCCTGCACCGAGATGACAGTTGATATTGAATCCATGTGCGTATCAAGCACTCTTGTGGTGTGCAGAAGTTGTGTTCGACAGTGATTGGCCCCGATGTCGATGTGGAGGACACTGGGTAGGTTGGGATGGGGATGCCACGTATTCATAGCTGTTGCGGGGTGTGGGTGAGCATCTTCATCACCATTGATGGTGGAAGTGTCATTGTCATCGTTAGTGGGAGTAGGACATCGTGCTGCCTCATTCGAGGGCTTACGTGGCTAGTGGTGGGAGCATGCACCCCATCCAGGGCTCTTGAGGCCACTGGATGGGTTAAAAGGACCTAAAACAAAGTCAGAAGTAATAGAAGAAATGAAACATACAAATTTGCGTGATTTGAGCTTGGTTTGCATTCAACGCAAGCGTAGAGGGAGGTGGTAGTGGTGGTCTGAGGAAGAAAAGAAGCTGCACAGCCACTCAATTGCTGTGCGGCTTCATGGTCTGGGGTGATCGAGTGAGCGGAATGCATCCTTGAGATGCATCTGCTGCTCGATTTATGCCCTCTGAGGCCCCAAAATAAATTAGTATCAAGTATGTATAATTATAAAGTGTACATATTTTCATACAACTTACTGCTGAGTCCATTGACCACTCTGCTTATTGATGGTTTCAAAGTGACATCCACATCAATACCCAACGCGCATAGGCCCTCGTGCGTGTTCTTTGCTGTCCCTCCCTGCATCCGGTACTTACTTCTGCCTCAGGTGATGAAATGATGACTGCATTCCGTTCACATTCACATCGGCAAAGTTGTGGCATACCTCATGAAACCCGTGGGTATGTTTATGGTTTCAGGTTGATTACTATGTTCTATACTCATGTTTGAATCATGTAGTAGTACATTTGCTAGTGTACAATGTTGTACAACTTCTGGCACATGCCCTGTGTCCTACTACATGGCTGTTATCTTTGCCATGCTTTCTTATTCATCTCGTCATTTAAAAGCAGAGACCAAAGTGCGTCTTTCTCCATTACTACAACTTGTACCAACTTCTCATCTTCCTCCATGCAACCCAAATCCACACCAAATACATCGCAAGAAAGTCCTGCTGGGTCCGTCCCAAATGCTCCTCCCCAACCGCCACAGGACATGCTCAATATTATTCAAATACAGCAGTATTTCTCCTCGGCCAGTGGGGTCTTTGAGCTGCAGTGCCTCCTCAAAGGTTATAGAGATCTCAGCAAGGTAATATTTGTTTTTTTTGGTACTATTTAATGCTCACTTATAGTCAGACTCTCCGTGATACTCAAATCCAGGTCAATGCACTCCTCGAAGCGAATAGGCTGCTTGAATTATCAGCAGCAGGCACTACAAAGAAGAAGAAGGGTGGGAAATTGGATTCTGCTTTAACGGCCAAGCAGGAGCGAGACATTCTCCGGTTTGCAAAGCGCTGTATTGTGACCATTGACTTATGGGTAGAAGAAGCCCATGTCTTCGAGGAGAGGCCTTTAGCAAATGCGGACCTCATCTATCGCACTGCGAGATATGAATCTGCAGATTCAGAGCAGGACACACTGTATGCTGAGTTCTACTTGGCGCTCAAGAAGGAACATCACTTCTTCTTTGCCAAGAATTATGGTCTGGTGAGAGACTTGGTACGTTCATCTTCTATCATATCTCAAGAACCTTGTTGCTGACATATTTTTTTACAGTTTCAGAAGTCCGCATCCGATGGCCATTCTACTTTTCTCAGTCATGTGAAGAATGAAACATTTCAACCTATCTTTGGTACTTTGATTCCATCTGCCAGTACTATGGGATTTGATGTGTTGACGAATCCTCAATGTCTCGAACTCCTTGGATATAAGTCCTCAAGCAAGACTTATTCACCACTTCCACCTATCCTCTGGGACAACGGAGAGAAAGGCAACGCACGGTTTATCTTTTGGAGCACAATTCTGATGAAGGTAGTGTCACTGATTTCTGGTTTCTGATTTCAGTGGATCTTACATTGCGATGACAATAATTCAGATTCTCTTTGTAATTTTCTATGGACCTACAAGTCTTAAACTAAAGGATTCAAACAAGCCTGTCAAGAGCAAGACAACCAATGCCATTCTCTGGAAGTTGGAAGAAGTCACTCCTGGAACTATAGCTTATGCCGCCACTGTCGTAAGTCTATTTTCATTGTTCTATATTTTTACATCTCTAATAACGCAACTATCAGGCCCATTTTGTTCTTGCTGGTGATGAGCGTTTCGATAAATGTGGTGCTCAATCAGGCATCATTTATGCTTCTGACTACTACCAATACAAGAAGACAATCATTGAAACCATCAGCACACCATACATGAAAGAAACCATCACCGCATACAACCAATTTCTCTTTGATGGAAGACCTTCGAGGCATGGGTCGAATCGACGTGGAGCATCAGATGACAATGTCGAGTTTGTGCAACTGCACGAGGCTTTTGCGACTGGATCAGATTCTGAATCAGACACCCCTGCAGTTAATGATCCTACTCCTGACACTCCTGTTGTTGATCCGGAGATTCAGAATCTGATTCGAGGTGTCGAAACTGTTGATATTCAGACTGCGGCAAGCTCTCATGACGAGGTCCAGAATGTGCACATGCCAGAAGCTAGGTGTAGTCAATGAGTTCGTGTTGCTACAATTCTGGGTGATAATGATTTGGCTGTAACCGCAGAGGCCAACATCGCTCAAGCCAAAGGTCATGGGCATGGAGTCATTCCTCATGGAAAGGCAGGTGGTCGAGGTCATGGTTGTGGTTGTGGAACTCAGAAGCAATCTGATGTGCCTCAGCTGGATGCAAGGCCCACTCATCGAAATACTCAGGTTGATACTCAGCAGCAGGTTGTGCAGGATGAATCAGAAGGTCTAGAAGATGATGATGTATATGGATAGTCTGTTTTTTCATACATATATATATTTTCTTGTCTCGCAAGGGCAAAGCAGTCTTGTAGATTGGTAATGATGTCATCACAGGTCAGGATTCTAATTCTCTGCCAGAGATGAGGTCATAGGAAAGTGACTCTCTTTGTGGAAATTACATTGCTATTCCGGGAAATGGCATAACATATTAACCACGGTCGCTCTAATATATATAGCACTATAGCTCAACTGTAATAATACACTACTCATTCTACACTGTTACTGACTGTCATGGGTTTGACTCCTTATCTTGTAAGTTTTATTTCCTGATCACTGATTACTTAATTACCTAATTCTCCATTCCGAGCGCTGAGATAACATTAATTAAATAGTTTAATAAGTAAATAACAGTTTGATTTTTACCTTTCCGGGTGCTGGGCTCCATGATAAGATGTCTTATCAGTTACCTTATCATGAACAGCTTTGCTCTCGGCCTGATCAAGGGGGTTCAATATAATGAGGCTTATCGTAACTGATAAGATTGCACGCTATCCTTATTATGTTCCCAATATGCCAGAACTTGTTTCTTATCGGGCTGGATGCATGGCACCTTGCATTACAGCATTATGGTACCTTATTGGTCATGATAATCTATTTCCGACATTTCCGACATAAGTGGTATATAGAAAGGGAGGAAGTGACAAAGGAGACGGTTATAAGCAAAGAGATGGATGCAGATATAAACTAGTGAGGAATAAGTTATCAACAGCTCAGATAAGGTGGAAAACATAATGTGTAGACTTAAAACACTTATTAGTGGATGGGTTGATCGGGATATGCACAAGGGTACTCACTAGTCAGAATTTTGTTAGAGCCTGGAATGCACAATGAGCCTATCTTCCACTCATGATGCAGAGCGTTCTGGGCACACAATTGACCAAAACCTCTCTGCAGCTGAGCCGGAGTTGTGCCCATCTCTCCCCACAAGGATTTGACCAAGGAGTGATTGATAGTGATGATGAGGCCTGTGGAGATGCAGCTTGGGTATCTGAAACCGGATGTCCTATTGTTTGTGGTCATGGTAGGGGAGTCGGAGGGTCAGTGGGTGATCAACGAAGTGAGGATGGTCACTGCCAATGATAGTCATTGTTGAGTATAAACATAGAAGACTAAAAAAAAACTTACAGCTGAGCATTCAGACGAGAAATGACAAGGGTTTGGGGGGACATTTTGAAAGGGTTGTTGAAAGGGCATTGGTGCCAGAGGAACAGCATTATAAGAGAATAATACCATGGGAGGGTGTCACGTTGGAATTGTATACAATTGGGACCTTTGACAGTTATCTACAACAGAGATTCAAGGGAGAGTCAAAGTGGGAGGGAATTGAGCATACAGATACCTGGGAGCCATTTGAGTGTGGGGAAGGTGGTCTGAATGTGATGACAAGATAAAATGAGAAGGCAAGTTTCGGGGTGTGAACAACTGCAACCTATGAATCGTATGGGAGGGTTTCAGGACTATTTTATTGCAAAGAGGGGTGCAAAGAGGTGGTTTGGTTCAGTTGTGTCTCCATATGTCATCTGACACACCCTCTTGATGTGGTAGAAACATCAAAATAAAATGAGCAAGATTCAAAAAGAATGGACTAGGCTCACCTGCAGACCATGTAGGGAAAAGAACATCACTAAGCTTGAATATGTCTTTTTTCTGTATGTCAGGTTTTGTACCCCCACCATATAAGGCCCCATAAAAATGTACCCTGGAGGAGGGTCGATGAAGACGATCGTGTTTCCTTCAATTCAGGATTTTTGGGGTTGGCAAAACATAACATCATATTTTCTCCATGGCAAATATCAGTTTCCTTGAGGAACAGCCCAGGAACCAGAACTTGCAGGAAACAAGATTGAAAATGAGATTGGCTGAAAGGAAGCATCGGTAAGATCAAGGAGAAGCAGGGCGAATGGAAGGGAAGGGATATCACGACATCATTCATAAATGAATGACATCAGTGTATGCATAGGGCAGGAGGAACTGGCAGCAGCGACAACGAGTAACAAGGCAGTAGTGGGGAGCTACTGGACCTGCTGTAAGAATTCAGGTGATTTTCACATCACATGAGTTTACAGATTGCTTATATATGCACCTACTGATTGTATACTACTCAGTGCCATGATCGTATACAACTCAGGCCTCAGGCGCTTGTATACAAATAAATTCCTGTGGCCACAGCCCTATTGTATACAATATTGGCTATAGGGCCTCATTTCGAAGCTTCAAATTTGGGCGTGTATCGATAAGGTTGTGCGGCCTCCTAGGGGATACCAAGATATGCATCTGGTAGGTACACTGATGTGCATACATTTGGGCAAGAAGAATTTGGCATGGTTGCATGGAGCATGGCTGTGTGGTCATCAGTGTGGTTGACACATCACAGGGGACAATCAAATATCCTTCGAGCATGTCTCGACGTGTCCATTCTTGTCTGTTGCCACCTTCTCAGGATCATATTCAGAATACATAGCCTAACGAAATACTCCAGATTTCTGTCATAGCCAACCTTGAAGAATTTTATGACCATTGACCGCATTACCACTGAATGAGACAATTTCTAGGGTGTGTCAACAGGTTGTAAAGATTGTAAAGGTAGTTCATTAAATGAGAAGCTGTGAGACATACGATGTGGGGTCACCTATCACCAAAGATAGAATGAGGAGAAGGTGTTCTGTATAATGACTATCAGAAACCTACATGGAAACATGCTGATTCGTTGTGAGTGTATAATATTAACATATATAACACATAGATACTTGAGTTCCAACCTACTATTCAAGAGCACATATGGACTTTGCATGGTCTATGAGTGGGCCTGTGTGTAGGTGCCTGCATGGCTTGCATGGCCGCGTGGCTTATCAGCATGATGGTGCATGGTTAGCCTGCATGGTGTGCCTGTGTGGCTGCATGGTATGCTGGCATGGTCGGTTGCATGGTCGAGGCAAATCTTAACAAAGGAAACAATCATCAGTACATTAGTCTCCATGACTGATTGGGTCAGTACTCAACATATTGAAGTCATATTGACACTGTATCAATGGGTGATTGATGTCTATAGTACCACCCTAAGATCTTCAAGTACTTGGTATGGAAAAGCAGTGAAGTTTGAGCATTTAAGCTTCTCCTACTTATAAAAACATACATTTAATATACACTAGTAACTGAAAAACATAGACTGGAACTGTGAAACAATGTAATTGGCAGATGCCAAAAGTGCAGTTTTGGTATCATTTTCCAACCGGGTATCTTTGTTGCAGAATATTCAGGAATAAAAATGAAACAAACATAAGGATATCATTACCAAAGCTCACAAGCATCGTATGGCACAGTACATATATTAAGTATAGTTGAGTTCAACTGAAGTTGAACCAACAACTTGCGTGGCTGCATGGCCATGCACCACACCAGTGTGGTACCATGCAGGTGACCATGCTGAATTTCTAGTGCCTGTGCTGAGGTAATGCCAATGATGGCCCTGAATGCCCTTGGTCGGGTGAACCTGCCAAAAGCTTCTGCATGGATCAAGTTCACATTGAACGATCATCGATCATCGATACCGATGGACCAGAGCGTACACAGTCCCTGGCAATCCTACAACGCAAGTCAAAACCTGGTATAATATGGACATCAAGACAGAGCATGGGAATTCAGTGCATTTCCTTCCTTTCCATCATCATCGTCGCTCCAGCTATAGTGGGCAACTCTTCACTGGCTCATCGTCATGGTCACTCTTCGTTGGTATGGCCATGTCATCTCCATACAAATTCATGTCACTGATAAATTATAATATGGTCATTCTGGCAGAAACCCAGCACTCATGGTGTCCTTGAGCAAACCCCATCAGCACTATGACTCGACAAAATCTTACCATTTTGGCTGAGGACACCACATCCATGAAGAGGAAATGAACAATGGTAGCATATATGTGGCCATATCCTGGACTACGTCTTGGAGACTCGATGAGGTGTGCATCATCCTCACTAGTCGCCTTCTTGCTCTCAACAATTGCTCTATCAGGTTTAAGGCTCTTTCAATATCAGTTCTCCCTAGAGAAGGTCTCAGTAGGGCGGCTATTGGGAAGGTGCATTGTGCACATGAAGTGAGATGGAGGAGAATTGTTAATGCCGATGGCTCATGTGAACGAGGTCTGTCACTGTCTATCTTGTTTTGAATGTCCTTGACACT
>JAUEPT010000395.1:0-24120 GCA_030435635.1 Armillaria borealis | reverse complement strand
CCGTGCGGAGATATATGGAGTGTACCAAATTGGTGTATAAAGGTGATAGCCTCGGTGTCAGCTGGGCGATAAGCCGCCACGACACTACCCATACTACCAATCTCCCGGCGTCTAGAATCATCAGTGGCAAATTTTGTGTCTGGAATATGCTATCTAGGGACAAGATTGCGCTTTTTACGACCTAAAGTATGCTAGTTTCCGGACAAATCTTGGAGGGTGCCTGTTGGGGCTTGTTGCATGGCATCGTGCAACATCATCAGATGATCGGGTAGAGATCATTCAACGGTCGTCACGGCGCCTAGCTGGCTCTTTCCCACTCACTCGACAGCCATGTCCACAATCCAGCCGCACAAGACGCCGACGATGAAGACTTACAAAGCTCTTCCAGTGCTCAAAATGATGGTACCCGTACAGAGACGCCTGATGACTTGGAAGATGATTCCCAGCTGGAGATTAATATTCAGCGGCTAGTCGAGAATTTGACGGCCTATTTCTCCCGACGACGACGAAGATCAACCCGCGGTATGATGGGAATCCAGCGTCGTGAATATATAGTGAAAGGTGCGTGAATTCATCACAGGGACTTGTCATACATCTCATTACGAGTGCAGGAAATGATCCATTCAACTACGAAGAGAAATTTCCGGAAGATAAGGAGCACGAGGAGTTGGGACCCACTGCTAGGGTGTGGAGAACATACCTGGAGGAGTGTGCCGCGTATGATATCGAGAGGGTGGAGGGATGGCGGGATGGATTAGATGTCCTGCTAGTTTTTGTGAGTGCCACGTCGAAAATTATCCCGCCATCATTAATAGATGTCAACGATTAGGCGGGTCTTTTTTCTGCAGTGGTCACCACATTTGTCGCGCAGACCTCACAGAGCCTCCAGGTCGACAACAGTGCGGTCACTGCCTCACTCTTGTTCGAGCTGATCAATGTTCAGCGCGCGGCAGGCAACGGTTCCTTGGTGAACGATGTTCCCCGTTCAAGCCTTACTCCGTTCTCGGATTTTCATCCCACAGCATCCGATTCATGGGTGAATGGCCTTTGGTTGGTCAGCCTCTCGCTCAGCCTCACTACTGCGCTGTTCGCTGTTTTGACGAAGCAATGGATCCACCAGTATATGTCAGTCCCATCTGGGACACCACGCGATAGATGTCGTGTGCGGCAGTTCCGATTCATGGGGCTAGAGCGATGGCGTGTCGATCTCATTATCGGGATGCTACCTGTCCTTATGAGCCTATCACTCGGTGTCTTCCTCGCAGGATTGGTTCTTTTCCTTATCCCTCTACGCGTACCAATCGCATCTGCTGTTGGATCCATCGCATTCACGTCATTTGCCGCATACTTCATCACCAACTTCCTGCCCATCATATATCCGTCGTGCCCTTACAGGACCCCGTTGGTGCAGTACATGTTCCCGGTATATGCTTATGCCAATCGACTCCATGGTTGGATTATCTCTCGCTTCTTCCGTCGTAGGCCCCCAGGGAATGCGGAGGCCGAAAAGCCCACTGGGCACACAACGGAGACCTCAGGAGTGGTGCTCGAACAGCCTATTCGCTCATTACGAGCTGCTGAACACGCAGCTGTAGGCCTTAGTGCTGATGACATCGATTTATACGCTCTCTCTTGGCTGTTTGAGATCTCGTCCAACCCTAGCGTCCATAATATTGTTGTACAGTCACTCAGCGCATTACCGCTGAGGTCAGTCAACTCTCTGGTGTCGCAGGGGGAATCTACAAGGCACCAGTCGATGGACTCTTTAATGTCCCGGTTGGAAGAATCTGCACTAGAGAATATTATTCGCGAGCTTCTAAGATCATTGGATGACATGCGTGATGTCCCTTTCATCAAAAGGGAGTTGAGCCGTTACATTCGCATATATCTTCGCTTCACAGCTACGCCTGGTTTCATCTATTACATGCCAGCTGTAGAGATGTTACCCCCGGGCACTTGCGCAGCTCTGCAATCTGTCGATATCTATTGGTATGAAGCTTTCTCCCGGACCTCGTTGCCGGATAGAGTCATCACCGCCTTGAGAGAGGGAGAGGATTCAACGGACAAATCAATACTTTGTCTGCAGCCTATTGTATGGGCTTCAATACTTCGCAGGCTCCACCATTGGGGTTCGAGTATCAATGTTTCCTTGCTCTTAAATGAGATCCCTACGTCCTTTTGGCATACTATGTTTTCTCCCCCTCCATTAGTCTTCACTTCGGGAGCCTTAAGGCGTCTATCCAGGACACATATCGAACCCGAGATAGCATCCATTCTGACGGGATTGAAGATCTCATCGCCTTCCCCGCCAGTGGATAAACCCGTCCCTCTTTGTATTGCCATCCGTACATGTCTGTACCAATACGTCTTTGAGACCATCATCCTAGGCCATGAAGATATCCGAAACATTCGGGGTAGCGTTGACTATCTTGGTCCCACCAATGAATTCCCTGAGCCACCCCAGGATCCCAAGCTATGTTTTCTCCTCCAAATAGCCGGAGAACCCTCCCTTTGGGACATGCCGAAGGTTACCGGCGAACCTAATGACCGATACCCTTACAGCCGCACTCTCATTGGCCGAGTTTTGCTCAACATTGGAGTTTATCTGGACGTTAACAAGTTTTCACTCATCGACGAGTGCATCCCTTCTTTTGGTTTGGATGTGAATCGTCATGCCGTCTTAAAGCTGCTGTACGAGATGATCTCGTCGGCCGACTTTGGCAATGGGAGGCCAGCATATGCTAAAGATTGTCGCATTGCCTTACTCATCTTTCTCCGAGTACTCAATTCCACATCACATCGCCCTCGCTTCCTTCCCAAGGACTGGTGTACCCCAGAATTAGCTGCGAAGTCCGTTCGAATTGCTTTCGAAGATGATGAATGGAAATCATGTCAATATGAATATGAAGTGATTTTCGAGGAAGATAATCAACGATTTACACCGGCGACTGAACTCGCCCTTCATTTTTTCTCGTCTCCCCCTATCATAAACCAAGCCGTTGGTCATTTTGTCACCCGGCGCCTCTTTGACTCGGTGGCAGATCTGCCTCGTTGGGGAGACTTAAACGTACAAGACGCAGTAGCCGTCGTTCGTGACTTTATTCTTGCGTTGGTACCCGATAGATTGGATTCCCAGATATTCCAGCAGGCCAGAGACTACGTCTTCGAGCCTCAAACCCTCTCCACCGCTTGTGTTCTTCTCCTTGTACACGAGGATGAAACTAAATCGAGCTCTGTTCTTCGACACCTTGCACTCCTATCTCCCAACCATCCGTCCTGGCTCCAATGTCTGGAGGAACTTAACACTGTACCTAAATACTTTGGTCGGAACATTGATCGGGAAGATCATTCTCGTCGCATGGGGGCTTTCCAGGCGTTCGTTCGAGCGGGGTGTGTGGATGAATACGGGATAGATGGCGTTGGGTTTGAGCAACCATCTATGGATGATGATGATAGTCCGAACCATCCACCAACGAACATGCGTTTACCTTCGTCACTTTGGCGTCGGTTCCGGTGGCGGCGCGATAGAGAGTTGAAAAACAAGGAAGTGGTGAGCAGTGGTAGTCAAGTGTAGATACCTTACCTATCGTATAGGTTGTGAAATCGAGTAATTGTCATCCAGACATGCATATATTTTTCTTGAATAGGAACCCCCGTCTTTTGTACTGTCGGTGGTTTATCATCATATTGCCGGCTCCTTTCACCCATGTACCTGTCAGGGTCGTGGACCCGTTCGATTGGGACCTTGTGCCAACACCAACACCACCCCACAGGTTTATATTTAAGTACAGGCCACGGAGTTGGACCCAGCTCTGTATCTCATAACAACGGAACGCACTTCATAATCCTGGGCCATCGTGGACTTGGGTCTAGCGCATGTATTCCAGTGTCAACTGCACTCTCCAACAATAGTATATGGTGCTTCACTCCCGGATTCTAATACGGAGGAAAATGGCGAAGTATTTGGCCAAAATCTAGTCCTCGTTAGTGATCCGCATGAGTGACAAAAAGCAATTGCACAATATTTATTTCTCGTATGGGAGTCGAACCCAGCGCCCTGCTCGTAACACTGAGGAGACAAGTGAAGGGAGTTACGTGTACACTGATTCGCGAGAGGAAATCGGCGGTTTCCTTGTCGGGTCTTTACCCACACCCCCGGGAAAGGTGACGGTGGAAAAAATAGAATCTCCGTAGGAAGTACTAATGCCGTGCATGAAATCTAAGGTTTAAAAAGATGCAAGGTTCAAAATGCTGCCTTATCGATTACAATATGATTCGTAGTAGCGGGGATCGAACCCATTCATGTGTTCCAAGTTTTAACCGGTATACCACTGGAGGCTGCTCTAGGTCCAAATTCATTCAAGATGTGTAGGGAAAAGCTCCAAGAGCGTACAGCTTCATAATACTACTCAGAGATGTGGGCACGGTAAGGACTGTATGAGCGAAAGGACGAGCCAATAACTTGACGGCCATCCTTAGGAAAGAAGGTGAAAACTAAGTACCATGGCGGAGAACAAAACATCTCCCAGCACAATCTCCAGCCGGGAATCGAACCCAAACTCTATGTGTCGTAGCCACTACTCTGTGAGGAGGTGTCAACGAGTCCAAGGAAAGGCGAACACAGAGAGAAAGACATGAAACAAAGGGAGCGCCGAAATGCTTGATACCACCGGCCTTCTGAATGATAATACCTGGCGGGCGAGGTAGCGTAGATGCAAGAAAGTTCAGTCACATGTGGGAATAATGAATAAAAAGTTAGCAACTGAGTTGCCGCAGGATCATGCTTGAATGTCACAGTAGAAAACCACGATGCAGCACCAAAGGGAGGGCGGAGTGGACATGTTTTAGGTTCCCTGCGGCTACAAACAAAGAATAGGCTGCCAAAAAGGAAGAGCTGACCATCTCTTGAGAGGGAAGAAGCTAAGCTTCACGGCCCGGCTCGAATGAGAACAAAAGTATATGCCCTTCTAGGAATCTTCAGTGGGGAATCGAACCCGACACTATTGGTCATTATACTAGTGGCCAATACGTCACCAGACTACAGTGAAGAGGACGCTCGTTTGAGGAAAGGTGAACACATAGAGAGGCAGACACGAAACAAAGGGAGCGCTGAACTGAATTGAATGATAATACCAGGCGGGTAGGAAGAAAAGAGAAGGATCTGATGTGAACAAAGTTTCCAGCTGAGTCCCAGGTATGGGCGTTCACGTTTAACTTGTACAGAGACGGAGAAGTTAGAACCTTAATGATAAGACCCGAGTGTCTCGAAGGACATGGTCCAATGCCGTGCGCAACCGATACTTGCACCCTCACACAGATGAGAACTTCACTCGTCAATTGAAGAGCACTTGATGCCTGGATTGGTAGCACGGTTTGAGCTATTTGTCAAGATGGAAAAACTCAACCAGCGTCGATCGAAAGAGGAAACATTGTGACAGTGACAGTGTGACCTTGGCTTGAACACGAACTCACTCTCACTTTGAATGGCCTTACAGTTCGTGTCAATCCTGCTAGAGCCCGACACTCCGTTATGAGCACAACTTACTGTCATAGATGAGGCCGGCTCGACCGCAGTATAGAATGGCGGCTGGCAGCCATCGCAACAGGTAGAAGGGAGACTCTTGCCGTCAGGTACGTCCTTTTCTTTCCGTTTTCGTTTCCACTAGCATTGACCTCGCTTAACAGTACTAGACGCATTCACCCATCCTCAAAGTCAAATGCACGTCAGCTGAGAAGACCACGCAAGAACCTGACCCAATTTACCACCACATACTTGACGTCCTCTGCCCTCCCACATCCATGCACCCGTGTCCATCACCGACCATGGATTTATCATCATCGTCCCCGACTACCACCTCTTCGATTCTCGTCTGCGAGGCCTCTTCATCCACATCCGATTCGGGGCCACACAAGGGCCTCAGCTCACCAATCCTACAATGACGTCCCGTGCATTGTTTGACGACGAGACAAGATTTCTTTCCATATACGATGGACGGGCAATGGTGGCTGTCATCCAGTGAACCACGGAGCAAATCGCACAGATCCAAGGCAGAGAAATCAGTGATATCTTGGTGCCGAGTACGTCTTGTCTCTTACATTTTGCTATCGCTGACCCACTTGAAGAGGAATTAACGCTTTCCTTCCAATCCTCGAAGCAGAACGCACATCGATTGAGAAGGCGGCGCGAGAATCTCACCAATCCCGCCCAATTGAACGCCACACACTCGACGTCTACTGCCTTCCCCGCGCCCTGATATCCCGATCTTCGTCTTCTCATACAGCAGCGGGTTCTACATGGGTGCAGGCACGCTACCCGCCCCGACCGCAATCTCGGTTCCTTTACAGCCACTCGCGGGTTCATCGCCGTTGCCACCGACTACCGCCTCGTCGACTCGGGTGTCCGATTCCCTGGCACAGCTCAGGAAGTTCGGGATGCGATGCAACAGGTCGTTGTGTATAATCTCCCCTTCCCTGACTCTAAAATCTGCATCATTCGGCAGAAGCAATAAACACATCCATCCTCGCTCTTACGGAGCTGTTCTCCCCCACCCTGTACCCTGGTACCAAAAGTTCGGTCCTCCTCTCTGGACGGCACATGTAGCCAGTGGATATGGGGTTGTACTACACCGAGGCCAAGCAGAGGATTCCACTGGCGTTGGTGGATACCGCGAGCCTACCAACTCGAAGGGTATCGGCCGGAGAGCTGTCTGGAGGAATTCAGCGAGGTCTCGAGTGCCGGAGGCGTGTCGTACGGTGAATGTGTCAAAAAGGAGCTTAGCTTGGTGTCGGTGCTCGGTACTGGGCAGGGCGAGGATTGGCAGAAGCCACCCAGCGTGAATGCTGGTGCCAAATTCGCCATTTTCTTAGGCGGTTGGCATTTTTCTGTCGCATACATGTGCGTCGTTCAACACGATGGTCCTGTATTCGATGAGCAAAGGTTAACTGCATGGATACCGATGCCCGTACATTATAATGCCCATATCCCAAAAATGAGGACTCGTATGACCGAATTCTATGCTTCGGCATACCAATATGGAAGCGTACCAACCGTCACAGGCGTGATATGCCTCCCGTGCCATACCCTCTTCGACAACCTCTGCATGATGTCCCCGCTCCTTCGTACCATCCATCTTAAATTCACGTTTCTGGCCATGTTCTTCAGCGAATAATAGATACTGCACCGAAATCCTAGTGCTAGCACCTGGCAGCAAAAAAGCACTTCCTTCATTGAGAGATCGCTCTGCGGCTGGGAGTCGAACCAAGCCCTTGTGCCAAAGGCGAACTGAGGCACACGCATCCTAACCGATGGAACAGGATGTGCAGGGAGAGTGAGGCGGCTCTTGGAAAAATGACATTCTTCAACCACAGATGGATCGACGGCTCGGAATCTTGCACCTAGGGTCCTGTCGCGATTAGCCACCCGCCGACGATGATACTTTGGATAGAAGTAGACAATAAGAATGTTTGAAAGCTCTTGAGAATCCGGAAGATACTACGTTGGCGCTGTGGTACGGAAGACAAGATTGTGCGTAGCCTTTTTCAAAGGTACCTCGTAACGGAACACAGTACAAAAAGAACCAAAACACTGTGAACTAGAAATCAAGGTGATTGTTTCGCGGGGAGTCGAACCCTTGCACGCACCTAAGAGTCTTGTTTAGTTGAGGGATTAGACCCTAAACTTGAAGAGGGAACAACTAGAGATGAAATGGAGGTGTAGGTAATTTTATATAACCAACGGAGACGTTGATATTGTCTTCGCACAGATACTTGGGAACGGTGACTCGTGAGAATGGTTCCAGAATTTTAAGTTTCTTCTCGTGCTCGTTTCGAATGGACTCCACGCTGACAATCTCGGCTGACCCCGATACTCCGCATTTCTTGAGGACGGAGCATTTCTCAAGTGCTCACCTATCACTCGGTGAATATCCAAGCCAAACATGAACAGATCCAAGTGAGAGAAATCTTGCTGCCGAGTGCGTTTTGTCTCCTACATTCTGTAAATTATGCTGCTACCACGTACTTGGCTCATCCACATAATGATACCATCTAACTTCACATTCGAAAATCCTAATCGCGAGGGTAAGAGTGGTTACATCAGAAGTACGGAAGAAGAACTGGGAACTTTCGCCGCAGATACTGGATTAAATGCGAAGGAGGCTTTACCCACGCACAAAGCCTCCAGATCTTGCCACGTAGCCAAAGTTTGTCGTTCAAAGACACGAGATTATCAAGCCTCCGGAGAGCATCTTCTATATCAGGCCTGGCGAGCGGATCCTCGGACATCATATCAAGCAAGAGGCTTGAAGTCATCCAATCCTTGATATCCCTAATGGCAAGAGTAAGCAACACCGTAAGGATGGGGAGAAATATTACCTCGCAAAGTTCAAAGAACGTAGCACCTGCGTTGTACACGTCCAACTTGAATGGGTACCTGCACGGTTCGCCGAGAGAGAACTCTGGCGATGAGCGTATACCGCAGCGGAGATTTCGAGTTGTTAGGGCGTTTTCCTTGCCTGCGGGGTACTCTTGGGCACTTTCGAAATCGATGATGTAGTACTGGACTGGGCCAACGCGACATCGAGGACGAACGGGGAGGGTCCAGTGAACGCCATCATAACTTGTTTCAGAGGCGTAGTGGTACCCTTTGGGGCAGACTTTTGAGGAGTCCATGAGGAAGTTGAGCGGGATCACATCGCTACGGGAACACCAAGCTCAAAAGGGAGCGAATGATAACTTCGTTGAACTGACCCGTGAGCGACATTGAGACTGTGCATGAAATCAAGACCCTGCAAGTAAAAAATCAGACGACGGATGTGTGTTACATAGTGACGTATAGGCCCTGCCTCTAACAGCTGACGAAAAGCATCCACGAACTCAGACCGGCAATGGAATTCGGGTTCATGGAACAGCTTCAGCATCGGCATGACCATGAATACGCGCCGGTCATCATCATCCGGGATAGGTATGACATCGAGGATTAGAACAGTGTGATTTCGTGGTTCATCGGAGCTGCAAAGACGCGTTGCTATGGAGAGTTCGGCTCTGTCTGCGCGTGTGATACGGATGACAACTTTGGCTCTGTCTTTCATTCGTGCGGCATCCAGGACACGCGGTGTCTGGAGCGAGGTCAGCCTGACAATTCAAAAGCAAGACTTCCTTACAAGTAGAGTGTTCGTCCTCAAAAGAGGCACGGAATCTCCATCGAGTTGTTCCGTCTTTCCTGATCCAAGAAGGAGTCCAGTTTGGATGGTACCGAGGCCGTAACATATAGCCCGAGCTCGCCAAGAAGGGCTGGTGTTTTACCCAGAACATTTCAGGTGCAATTCTGTCATCAGGGATGCTTGAACGAGTTTCCGAGTCAGAGGGGCCAGAGCCAGAAGTGCATGAATTTGCCATATAATGTGGTAGTTGCTGGTTCCAAAAACGGAGCAGTTCCACAGTGCACACTGAAACGGTAACGTGATCAGTAAAATTCCATGATACTTATGTAAGCTTCTGCTGGATTCCACATTCGCGTCATCTCACCCCGATACTCCATGTTTCTTGCTAGCTGGTGATTACGGAGCTCTCGACACCTCTCATGCGAGTCAGGCTACACTCAGGCGCTCACTAATCATCCCACCAAACATGGACAAAGTCGCACGGATCTAGGGGAGAAAAATCGACGGTGTCTTGCTGCCGAGTGCGTTTTGTCTCTTACATCTTGGTATAACTGACTTCCTTAGGGCCCTCCTCCCACTCCACATTCGACACGCTGATCCTGTCTGCTCATGGCGGTGGCTGCCACATGGGCACATGCACGCTTCCCGCCCTCACATCTATCATCATACCTCAAAACGTTCATCGCCGTGGTCCCGTCATTCCCCGACCTGTACTCCCCCGTATCAGAGGCGCCGCCCTCCTCTGGGCCGTATACATTCGAGCAGATCCGCCAGGCAGAGGGTTCCGCTGGCGTTGTTGGATTCGACGAGAGTGCCAAATCGGCGCGAGGGACATTCCCAGGCAGGAGCGTGTCAGGCGTACTTGGTGTTTGCGGGCAGGGCATCAAGTAGGGGTGAACGAAGCAGCTTGGCGCCGCGTCCGTCATCTACTATAACCTTGACTTCGCCGCCGACGTTTTGGCATAGGACGTGGCCCGATGCAATCCAATGGGTCGTGGAGAACCTCCCTGGTTCTGGCATTTACATACTCGGAAGCGATAAATACAACATGTTCACCATCCTCGCCCTGTACTCCCCCTTGTATCAAAGTCGCGGTCGTCCTCTCTGGACCGTACACATGCCAGCGGATATGAAGGATGCCGTTGGCAGGTGTCGACGCTGAGACCAAGCGGAGGATGCTGCAAGCGTTGTTGGATTTAGCGGGTGTACCAACTCCGAGACTCCTCGGCAAGAGGCATGTTCCCTGATTGTACTCCGCTCCCGAAAGTCCAGTGAGGCTTTGAAGACGAGAGCAGCATGATCGCAATCACATTGACTTGGGGTTGGCGCTCAGGACAGGATGTAGTGACAAATTTGCCATGTTTGCATGCACGCTATCAATGGTTTGCCGTATACATCTCCACCCTCCATCTTGGTGGTCCTGTATTCGATGAGCGACTCGGAAGTTCAATTGCATGTACGTATATGTCAGTGCCAATGTCTCCATGACTTGAGGCGCCAAAATGAACAGAGTGAGAAGAAAAACTGGACCAGCAGTGTTTCTTCGACACGGCAAGTTGGATGCATTGAAAGCAAGCAGGAACTAGGGACAGAGAATGGCGATATGCGTTGGAACACAAGTCGTGAATGATGGATATCTGTCGCGGTACTGGTACCCAGAGCGGAGCGTGTGAAAGGGGACGAGTCTTTGATATAGTGCCCTGGCGATTCCAAGGAAGAGAAACAAACGGGCCCGGGATTATTTTGCCTTTTGACCGGGAAACACACCAATACGGGCGCACCAACCCAAACGTCGCCTAATATCTTCAACGGCTTCTACATGATGGCCGACACAGGCGTTATTCGCCACAACCCCAGCTTCTTCGCTGTCATTTCCGATTGAATAAATAATACCAGAGTCTCCCTTTGACATCTTTGATCTACGTTCTCTGCCCCGCCATCCAGCCAACGTCTGCCAGTGTTCTCCTCCGGCGGTGGAATTAGTATACTGGTTTTCAAAATGCACAACTCCTCACTGCTTAGCTGAAAAGTTACGCAGTGGACTTGCGGTTTGGTATGAATGCATGGCGGATAAAAAAGGTTACTCATCTGGCTCAGAGAACTCTGACTGGGATTCGAACCGAGCTTCCGTGCGAAGAGAATATCATCAGCACGCGTAATGACCAATACACTACCAGAGAATGAGTATTCGTGTACCTCGCAGTACCATAGCGTCGCTCTTGTCAAGGATGGCAAACAAACTAGCGAGCGAGATTAACATTGCTCGTCTGAGTAGGTCAGTAATTTCACAATCTGTCAATGTCGACTCTCTTGGGGTATAAGATGCATGGGCGACGGTAGTAGACATCGACGAAGCCATGGGGAGGTTCAAGGAGGAGAGATGAACGATGTCTTGCTACGGAGTACGTTTCTTTTCTCTTACATTTTACTATCACTGACCGGCTCGAACGGCCCTTGCATAATATCGTCAACCCCATCCTCAAAGACAAACCCGGATCGATTGAGAAGACTACGCGACTTCTTGCGCGCCGACTGCATTAGCCAGAGCACTAGATGCCTCTCATCCGAGTCGGAGCAACAGCTCACTGATCCTGTAACGTCTCGTGCATCGTTTGAGGATGAGGCTAGGTTAAGATGTACGGGCGATAGTAGCAAACATCCAGCGAATCACGGAACATTCAAGGGAGAGAATCAATGATATCTTGGTACCGAGTACGTCTTGTCTCTTACGTTTTGCTATCGCTGACCCACTTGAATAGCCCTAAATGCTTTCATTCCCATTCCAAAATCCAACCGCGTGTCAATATTTCAATTGAGAAGGCCATGCCAGAATCCCAACCGACCCGGACCGCCACAAACTTAACGTGTCACCGTCGTCCCCAACTACCACAGGTCGCGGAATGCGAGGCAAGCCCCTTCCCCGACTCTGACATCTACACTCAGCGAGCATCCTCGCTCTCTCGAAACACCCTCATATTCACGGTGCGAACCTCCTCTCTTAGCCGTATACATTCGAGCGGACGTCAGGCCAATCGAAGTTCCGTTGATTCGGCGAGCGTACCAACTTGAATGATATCAGGGAGAGGGTCATGCCATCAGCTCTCGAAAAGGCAAGGGCGTGCTGTAGGGCGATTTCACTGCAAAAAGTGTTGGTGCTCAGGACCGTGGATGTGGGATGAACGAATTTGCTGCACGCAGTATTAGGAGTTTGTATCTTCTTCGCAATGCCGAGATCGACCCAAAGCAGACGTCAGGCTCTTCTCGTATGACCGACCCCTTCTTTGTTTTTCATCAAGTGCTGGGTATGCGCAAATCCCAGGAAGAAACATGAACAAGTCTCCATCTGATGTTCGTTAGAAAGGAAAAGCCTAGATAAAAAGCTTGATTTGTCGATGCGCACCGTCCAGCTGGGAGTCGAACCTAGTGCAGGGGGTACTATCCAATGCGCCTCCATGTGGACCGTGGTTGTACGTCAATCGGCGTGACTCCAAGCAAATAGAAGTCCAGTTTAATATCTCACAGGGAGTTGAACCCAACGTAAGGGATTAGACGCCAACATCACGCCTGCTATAACAGTTCTGGGAGTGCGGCGGTGGTTATGAGTAAAGAAGTCAAGCAATCCTCACGCGATAATCCTACAAAGGGAAGCCGAGAGAATTACTAGTCCCTCCTACGACATCAAGTCGAATCCCCAGTAAGAAAATTAATTTGAAATAAGTTTCAAACGCTTTTCAATCCTCCATCTGGGAATCGAACCCATATCCAGTCCGCTATCCGATATACCACAGGGGAACGGTAAGCCTGCACAATATATGCTGAGCGTGATCGATCAGAGCGAACGTAGAATGACCAAAACGTCGCAATTTAGGAAGGTGTTTGAGAAGACCTCGCCTGCTAATGGCTGTCATTCACATTCAATGGTAGAATAGTATTGCAGTTATCTATCAGCCTGATCTGCTTCCTCCTCGTCTGAAGGCACATAGCTCGCTGCCATCCTCGTCTCTAACACATTCTCCCAGATCGACTGACCCACCACGGTTTGCCATCGAGGATCTGTCATCGGCGCCAGCTCGACCGTATCGTCACTGCCAACCGAATTGACCCAAGCTCGTCCATCGTCTGAAGAACAAAAGAGGAAGGATAATCCTCTCTGATATCACCATCGAGAATACACACTTTGAGAGATATTCGGAAATGCTCTCTGAGATACCAATCGTCGGGACCCTCATCGGGGTCGACCCGCAGGTGGGATGGGAGGAGCTTTTGAGCTGGGCCAATATCGCGGAAGATTAGGATACGGTGATCATCCTAGCATTAATATATAGTCAGAGCCAAGTACAAAGTTGAAAGCGTTGTCATGGAAAAAAGGCACAAGGTCCTTGTGAAGAAACACAGCATTGGAGGGTTTTTCGAAGAACTCTGGTATATCATCGTAACTGTCTTTTAAGGGAGGAAATCGACACTGGAAATATGAGCACAAGCTAGTCATATACAGATACTATTGACCTTACCAAATGAGCGAAACAGGGCAGAAACATCCATTCTAGATCGGTATCATTAGTTCCAGTGATAAAACATCGGTGCTGGTCTCTTTGCCTAACCGCCTGCGTTACCGAAGGTATCACATCAAGCTATGGCGAGGATGTGAGCTCGTACTTAGGATAAGGGATGGGGAAGAAACATACCATGATCTGTTGATTAGGAAACCAAGTCCAGCTGTTTTGCATGGCTGCAAAAGAAGGGGGATTAGGCATAGTCGTGATCTGGGGCAAGAATCTTGTTGTGCTGCCTGTATCCAGTGAGTGTTAGTAATAGTATGATGCCATGGATAGCAAGGGCAGTCCTTACCTGCTCCATACCAGCCGTAATTTCCAGGCGGAAGCGGTTCTGAGGAATCCTCGGGGATGGGAGGACCGTTGGGTGTTATAGCGTAGGCCATGATCCCGAATTGGTGGACCGTTACGGAACGCAGGTGGAAAGGCTCGCTGTGTGGAGCTAAGAGGTATGCCCATCGCTGTATCGTGGCGCTGCTTATAGGTATCCGGCGCTGGTTTACTCCTGGGAACAAATCAGTCTTGGGAATGAATTCATAACGGTTTCCTCACCGAAAAGCAGCCTGGCTGGTAAAGACGTTGAGAAAATGAAAGTATCCCGCTGGTACAGTTTCGATTTCGTAGACAGAAGAGGATGCGGGACGGCGGTCATGATGGCGGCGTCTGACGCTGTTATTGTCACAATGTTTCCTTTTTTGTCGGTTTTTTCATGCGGCCATCACTCGTTCGGTGTTGTAACGTGCCGGTCAATTGAACGAACGCAGTTCTCAACTGTACGAGACGCGAGTATCGGTTATGCAGGCATTTGTTGTTGAATGCTTGTAGGGTTGGACGGTGAAATTTTTGGAAGCTTTACGATGTTGAGGTATTGTGTTGCAAAGACAAGATTCTATGTGAAGGCACTGAAGAGGAACCCTCGATATTATTAAAAGGCTAGTGGGTCGCAAAGATTCATTTTAGCGTCTGATGGCAATTGCAGTTCACTCACCATTTCATTTCAGTAAAACGAATGATTTTGGCGCCCGATTTTTCCGTTTCTCAACGCAAGAACCTACAGGATCATACCAGTCAGGTATCATATAATTATTTGCCAAACTTGTTCAATACTTGATCGACCCGGTGGGTCACCTTAGCACCATTTCGTAGTTGCATGTAGAAATTAAATGAGTCAGAATATTAGGTAGTATAATACTGCCATATACACAACCGACGGTGACATTATTTGCGTGTCCCATACAAGAGATAAAGCATCCCTCGTCGATTAATTTGCATATTGAGGCAGCCGACGACGTCGTCGATGTGTGAGTTGAGAAAGGTTGTGACCGTTATGGTCACTAGTTGTGACTTCAAGTGGCTCACACTTTGCACTTGACTTCGACACGACTATCATCTCGGACATCACTAAACTGGCACTAGTTTCACATGGACTCAAAATTTGCCTTGCTGAGTCAATCTCTCCCGAGCCAGACGCTCTATTGCGTGTCGACTCTATTGGCTGACCTCTCGGAGTCTCATCTGAGTCGAGGGACACAGCTCAGGGCCCATCGTTGGAAGATGGTACCAGGATTATTGAGGTACAAAACTCAAGGGCGATGATGGTAAATATTCAGTGAACCATGGAGCCAGTCGCACAGTTAAGGGCAAGAAATCAGCCCAATGTCCAGTGCGTCTTTTCGCCTACATTTCGCTATCAGCACACTTGAACAGCAATCAACTTGGCTTTCGTTTCAATCTTCGAATAATAACGCGCGTTGATCGAGAAGACCACGCGAGAACCCCAACAATACGACGCAACCGACCGCCACAAAGTCAGCGTGATTCAGACCATCACTCCCCGGGCCGACACTCCAATCCTCATTTTTGCTTCCTTCTTCGCCGCTTGCCGCTTCGTCACTGTCGTCCGCTTCGTCGACTCTGGCGTATTACTAGAACAGCTCGGTGTGCCATATGATGCCCTTACCCGACTCTGACATCTACGGCCTCGGCACTCGGGCGATGAACATGTCTACCATTCTCGCCCTCCCAGAGCTGGGGTCCCCATCTCGCACCCTCGTCTCTATACATGATTGAGGGCCATGCCGGCAGATATGAAGGTTTCCGCCAAGTTATATCACGGACTCGCGAAATTACCAGCTCCGAGACTGCTGCTAGATGTCGGCGAGAAGGACGTCCCTGTTTGCACCCTGCTATGAAGAAATCTGGCAAGAGTTCGTCACAAAGGGGGATTATCACACCAGCTTGGTTTTGGTGCTTAGGCGGGAACAGACCCGGATATGGTCAATCGGATCCATGCGGGGTGAACGCAAATGCGAACTTCGCCATGTCCACGTGCGCGGATATCGAGGATTGCATTTTTTTATCGCATATATTACATGGGCACCGTCCACCTCGGTGGTACAGCGTTTGATGAGTCATAGTATGTGATGGTTTGATGTCCATACACTTCAGTGACTCGACAGCCAAAGCTGATGACGTCTTTTTGGGGGCCACGGATAACCTCCATTTTGACATACGTGTCACGAAGGTCCGATCAGAAAGGTGGAGGCCTCTGGATGGCAGAAGCGGATACCGAGTCTCTACGGTTAGAAGGGGCATTAACTCGCAGTCTCGACCAGAGAGACGGGCACCAAACGCGGCTAAGGTATATCTGGGTAGGGATGTCTGGTAACGGATAACAGGACGACGTTGGTTCGCTTTTGCTTGTGCTTGTATACTCCGACGTCATGGATCCTGTCGTCACGCTGGTCCCGAATACCTACATTGCGAAAGAATCGGGAGGGCGGGCCGTTCGTGCGGAGAAATTGTTCTCACGTGCATTCCTCCTGTCATCAAATGCATGGAGTCGGAGATTGAGAAGGAAGTACAACTGGATAATGACGTCCATATATTTCTGCGGCACCGAGAGCTCCATCGCCACAGTGGGCATCCCTCCGTGGCCACCGCTACTACTACCCCCGCACGAAGGACCCGTGTTATCGCCCCGAAACCTGAAAGGTTCAAAGATTCATTAGGCGTCGGATATGAAGCATTACAAAACAAAGTACGCACACCAAGCATACGCCCCCCGTCACCATATCCTTCCTGCAGCAGAGAGTAAACTTCAAGACTGGGTAAGCAAAAACGAACGGTCAAACGACGAGAAAGAAATTGATCAGTCGTGTTTTTTTCGTCACGCAGACATGTTGGGCGATGTCGATGAAGCATCATTTCGTGGGAGACAGAGTATTAAGGACTCACAATAGTGAAAATATTGGCGACATTGGTGGTAGTGCGAGGCCTTTCCCCCATCCTCCGAGTGGAAACCGAGCGCTCGACCTCCTCGACTTCTACACAGGTTAACGACCTCGCCGCCGTGCATGATATCATTGGCATAGGTCCAGTGTCGACGGCCGTGAATAGCCTCCACTTTGACATCTGTGTTCTCCTCCGCAATGAAGATCTTGGCTCCCTCGATTGAGTGACGGAGAACTGCATAAAGGTTGGTGACCCGTACACTTCAAAGCCGACGTCCTCACCTGGGCGTTGCAACGAGCTTCAAAATATACGAAACATTGACAAGAGAAAGTGCGTACCATACTTATCGCCCCCCATCCCCTTCCCTGTGATAGAGTTCAAAGCGGATAAGACAAAAATTAAACAGCAGAACGAGGAGAAAAAATCCAGCGGTTCAGTGGTTTTTGTTTTTCGTCACACAGGCGTTGGACGATGTCGATAAAGCATCATTTCGTAGGAGGACAGAGTAAAGACACTCACCAGAGTGAAAATACCGACGACATCGGTTTGGTGGACGAGCATTGGAACTGAATCCGATTCGGCTTTTGAGGGAGAGTGTGTCTGGATTTCCTCCGGTGCCGGAAACGAAGTACTGACTCAATGAATAATGTGTATTTTCTGTGATTCACAAACGGTACCGCATGGCTTTACCGGTGCTTGCAAATATTTGGAAACAATTGATGGTAACGAATCTTCCCTCTCTCTCTTGTATGGAGTACACAGTCCACCGAAGAGAAATAAACAATTTGTTGGCTACAAGAACGCACCAATATTACGCACGTACCAACCGTCCGACACCTTCGACACCTACTACTCTCCTACCCTACGCCTGACTCTGAAACGACGGGTTCCCCGCAGGCGCATGCAGTCCCCTTCCCAGTCTGAACTCCTTTTTAGTTGTCGTACACGCCGAGATGGGAATCGGACCACCACCCCTTGATATCTATATTTTCGGCCACCCAGTGAGAGCGATGACCATCCTCGCCTTTCCCTTGCATCGTGCGTCCCTCCTCTCACGACCGGTGTCCACCTCTGAGGTCACATCACTATATTACCGCACAGACGACGGTAACTCCAAGCAGAGGATGATATTGGCCCGACTCTTCCTTGACCCCAACTCCGCCTCGGCTGTTCCTCAGCCTCGTTCGAGAAAAATTCTGCGACTCACGTTGAGGACGGGGTTCGTAGTGCAGAAGTCAGAGACCATGCAGAGCGACAGATGGATCCATACGGCGGGGCGGATTCAAACGCAGTGCGGACGGAGGCTTCGGATTGAGGGCCAGTTGCACTCACTTGAATCTATCTTTTGAACTACTTATATGCGTCTACACCGTTGCCATCTAATGGCCCGGGATACTAACCGCATATAAGAAAACTACGTCACCTATGTGCTTTATCTTGTTTCTCGCTTGATTTTTGATATAAGGACGGGAGATGGCGGCACGAAGCTACGTAAAGCGAAGCCCGCTTGTCAATTCGACAATGTGAGTACTAGTACTGTTGACCCAAGTCGCTTTCAGCTCATGATAGTATTAATAAAACACAATATGCTACGACACTTATCATGTCGTCAGTTGGGAATCGAACCCATCTGATATGCCACAGGACCGATTGATCCATGCTGCGATTCTGTCTTCGCTTTCACGTACTAGTAAAACGTGCTTCGTCCAACTGAATGACAAACTAGCAATGAATCAAATTTAGCGCTGAGCGTAGTGTATACCGGTGTACGACTAGGTTTTGGATGTCCGTGTCTCATTGCTAACAAGAGAAGGGTATAATCTACCGGCGATCTTCCCGGTTTCGCAGTCAGTTGCCTGACGGTTTGCTGACGGTCTGCATCGAAAGATCGCTTCTGATGAACGATACATCGATATTTGTACTCTATGTAGTGGCATCACACCAAAAGATGATCCTCGAGCGGTCCATTTATTTCCGCTGTAAAGGTTTTCAGTAACGATTACGCTAGGTAAAGGACGGAAGAACTACCTTGCCATTTGCTACTGATAAATATATCTAACCCCTCCATCTTGAACACTTTCAGACGTTCGATGCGGGGCAGAGTCGGGGCGTATTCAGTGAACCACTTGGCATCGGATTTGGAGTAGATGCGAACTTGATGCAACTGAGTAACCCGTGATTCCCGAGGAACATTCCAACGCTGATCGATAATACCGACCAGTACCTCGTTACATCTGTTCGATGTTCCCGCAAAAATGGCATTTCCATGCACCTCAAGAACAGACAAGCGAGGAAGTACCACCCCTAGGTCTTGTGAATGAATAGAGATGAGAATATTCGTCGTATTTTCATGACTATTATCCCAGCTTCGGTTATTGAGGACCAATTTACGAAGCTGGGGCATGCAAAGGAACAGTTGGCCTGGGTCGGCAATGTCCTGCTCTAGAAAACCTATCCGAAGACTCTGCAGCTGACTCCCAGAACGGACAAGGAATTGAGAGAGATCCTTTGTGGAAAATGGAATTCCGTCGAGTAGGGCGAATGATAGATGTTCGAGTGCTGGGAAAAGGATATAGGGCAGCAATTAAGAGGAACTGACATCAAGCGAACGGAATTTCTGAAGCATCAACGGTGAGGGTTTCTCGGTGCCCATCTCGATACGGCGTATATCACAGCTCTCCTCCAAAGTTTCAAGATTTGAACAAAGCCGAAGAATCTTGACACTTAGCTCCACTGGATACATAATAGGCATGTTCAAATCCGTAATATGCGACCACGGAAAAGGAATCGCTTCCGGGTCAAAATGCGCTATAGGGGTATCATTCAGATCAAGATAAAGAGGTTCGGCGCATCTTTGAACATGCCCAAGATGATGGCGAGGTCTGCAGAAGATGGTTAATTTACTATAAGTGATTTCAGCGATGGGAAATGGGTATTGCGCTCCGATAATCGAGCCCATTGAGGGGAGGGATGCTCTATCAGGTGGGCGGTTCCCCATTGCGACGAATAATGCAACAATGTCTCAATAATGACATCTGGAAAAGGGTCCAGTATCCATATGACCATGAAAAGTCTACTCTGTCCAGTCCGCTGAAGCGTCTCCTTGAGCAGTCTTGCTCCAGTGTCTTCTCGTCTTTCAAGTTGTCGTGGCCAACGTACCATAAAAGACGACCACAGAGCAGAATGACCCGAGGCGATGTCTCGCCAGCGGTGGCAGACTCTCACTAGTAGCCACGGAGTCATGCACAGAGGCCTGAACATGTTATATATTTTCCCGATTGCGAGGAGAGATATCTCAGACAGAATTTCGGGAGGAAGGGAGTGAATGTGTGGGTCGATGGACTCCGCTTCAGGCTCCCGGGCCATCGAGACGGCTTGCATGACATCGACACCTAGAGAAGAATAATGTTCGTTAGCAGCAGTACGATAACGGAATAGTTGCTCGCTGTTCCAACCTTCTATTGCCGTCGTCATTCTCTGTCTCTTCATCTCACTGGGAACAAACCCCACAAAATATCCGCCTTTTCTTTTTCCAATAAGAATACAGTTGTGGTGTATCGCGCTTAGAGAGAATTTCGTCTGTCAATTTAATGAGAGAGAAGCTTGAGCTTGAGATTGGTTGACTACTACAGTGTCTCGGGTCGGCTGCGTCTTAACTCCTACGACACGTTTCGTGGCACAGAACCCCGGTGTTCCTTATTGGGACCGCGTACCGGTTTTCTAAACTCTTAAACTCTACGCCACAGGCGCGTCTCACATCTCACATTTGGCTTTGTGTAGTGATCGTTTTGACGATATCTAAATAGAATAAATCAGCATGTACAGCCCAAAATACAAGAAACTTGCCGGTAATGCGCGGGGATAGAGGAGGAAGATCTGCGCAGCAAATGAAGCTCCATAATTTGAGGCTCGAGACGGTCTCGACGCCTACCACAGCAAAACTGTCAACTCTCCAATGTCAGAGGAGACAAATGCAAGAGAAATCGCATCTGGCGCCGTGTCGGATAGATAGGTCCCTCAAATAACACAAAATAACACAAGAAAGAAAGCCAGATGCGAGTCAAGAAAAGCAGCGCAGAGAATCGGTCGCCGAGATATCACAGAAAAAAAGGTAATTCACTGGGAATCAAAATGTCAGCCTAAGACTTACCTCCACCGGCGGCCCGTGGGCTAGGCGGCACTAAGGGTTATACGGCGCAACATACTGCGCAAGGATATACACGCCATCGTTCGAAGAAACAGCCAAACCGAGAAGAGGACGCCGTGTACATAACGCAACAGGCTGCGTATTGATATACATGGACAGATTTGGCGACACAACCAAATGGTGATGTCAGTCTAATATTCACCGGACATCTGCGACGCAACGAAGGGAAGAGAAAGCGAGAAGAAGCACAGCCGGCGGTCGGCATGCTGTACACATTGTCCGCAAGGCGACACGGAGCAATAAGTACAGGACGCAGCAGAACTTTTGTCACGACAACGCTGGGAGGATCTTCTAAAAGACGCAGAGAAAGCGGCGAGGATATGGCACAGAAGACTGTGTATGGATACAGTATGTTTGGCGTGACATGTGAATGGAGGTAACGGTATCGGAAGAACTCACCGTGGTGAAATTTGAATACTCGTCCATAATGAAGACAGAAAAATCTGCACGAAGCAGAGGTTCCAAAAATTAGTGGTGTAAGCCGAAGCTTCACCAACAGTGTCGAGACCTTGAAAAGCAGCGACCTGAAGATATGGGTTAAGAGCGAAAAGGCCTACGGCAAGCCTCGAGAGAACAAAGAGCATAAGCCGAGAACTATTTATAACTTGGGATGCACCAGTGGATTTTGATGCTTTTCGTCCTGCTTGTAAAGGGTCACGCCTCAGTCGACGAAAAGATCTTGAAGTCGACCCAAGAATTATTCGCGATGTTCAAGTCAGCCGGCGAGGAACATCTTTCAGATAAACTCGAATGCTCATCAGAACCGTCGAAGGTATAATGCACGTGCGATCGCCACCATACAACATCGTGAAATCGATCCGGGCAGTTTCGGTTGTCCACAGCATGGCCAGAGTCCCCAGTTCACCAGCAGATGTCCACATTGGCTCTCGCCGTAATTGGGCAGGACAAAATTATCATCGTCGATGGTGATTTGCGACTCCAGTAATCGTCCATGAGTGTCGTGGTCTATTCAGATGTGATTACTGTAGCTGCACGTAGGGAAGAAACTGTCACGCATCACGGTATGCCGGTTTCGTTTCCTATTTCCACCCCCATCACGCATCACGGTGGGGTGGTTTCACAATTTCGGCCATGACGAAGTAATAATTCAAATAAATTCGAATAAATTCGGGAAATTTTTCTACCACATGCAGGAAATTTCAACGTAATTTGCTTGTTGCTACTCAAGAACAATGGCATGGCCGCATAGCCCACAGCAAAGTACAAATGCCACTCACAAACGGTTTCTTATTATTGAAACCATCACGCATCACGCAGCACCGGTTTCACAATGTCGGAAATGGTGAGCGTCACGGTCAATCTTGGGTTTCTTCCCTACGTGCAGCTACAGTATCGTGATTCGTAGCTGATATTTCGATTAGAGCGATGCACAACTTGGAGGAAGGAAGCAGAAATATTTACTTTCATGAATGTGGCGTGTTGATAAAGGTGGCTCACCAAATATTCGGGAAATAGGAGCTAGCAAGCACCCTGCTTTGAGTGGCATACACTCAAAAAGTATAAGGGTGATGGTGGCGCCAGATTACTAGTGACCTATCAGATGTGGCTCGTAGAAAATTCATCTTGATTCATAATATCCGCGTGTCCAAGGCTTGCTAATATAATGCTAATACTGATGGGAGTCGACATCCGTCGTCATCGAAGGGAAGCACTGCAGCGTTGAAGGCCAGAGTCAGGCTTGTATAAGTCTGGGCTAGTGGTTGTGTTGGGGCGAACCGGTGGCCAGTCGCCAACGAGGATTATTGTCGTCGCGTTATCATCCGTGGAGTTATCAGATTCATACTGGTGAATGGATTTGTCGTGATGGTGGTAAGGAAGAGAAAGAACGGGGAGACCATATCGGACCTTTATAGGGCAATGTTTGTGCGATCCAAACATACACAGATCTAGATCTTCACTCGGCATCAAGACAAAAGCAACCTGTGATAAGACAAGAGTCACCGCTCCCGGTCGATCGTAGTTGGAAGTTGAAACCCAGCCTGACAGGCTGTCTAGACCCTCGAAGTGCTGGAACATTATTTGTCGCGTCGCTGAAAGCCCGTATACTCATTTTTGTGCTTCTCCGGGTTTCCAATAAGGGTGGGAAGCAGGTGGACGGCAAATAAACGCGAGGCACTGAAGGAAGTTTCGGCAAAAGACGCGTTTTCTATTTCTGGACGGCCGGCTTCTAAACTGGCACTGCCTTTTTTAGGCCAATCACGTTTCTGAAGCAAACCCTTTGCATCCTTTTGCATCCCAGCGTCCCTGACCTGTGCACAGTATCGGCGCTTCGTGATGCATGAGGCCTTCGAACTACGGAGACTTGCGACTTACTCGTAAGCTGTGCCTCGGACAAATGACTATAAAGCGCTTCGTTCATGTTCGCCGTTAACAAACCTAGTCTTCCCCTTTACCCTCGCCTTTCTCGGAGCTCTAACTTCACGGTCCTCCTGTTGTCTACAGCACTAGTGCTAGGCGGTGCATCAACACAAACAATCGGACATGATTGCTACCTCAACTGGCCTTCCTCCCGCATTATATCTTGCCCATTGACAATTTGGACAAGGAGTCATGCACTCATTGCAGACTTGTCTCACGTTAAATTAACTCCTGATTCGATTGGCTGATCCTGCAATGGACAGATGTTATTGTATGGCATTCTCGCTTAACGGTGTACCCAGGCGGCTCATATTTTCATCAGAAGCACCGCTGTCCTCATTCAAAATACGAAGACTGACTTCGCAACCTCTCACTAGGTCACACTCAGCATCTTTGTTTGTATATAGGTAATTATTATCCCCGCCGTCCCGTTGTGACGCGACATTAACGCAAAAAAGAACGCCGGTCCGGCCAACTACCTCACGTTGATCCATGAAACTTATTCATACGTCTCATGAAGAAAGTTGGCGGTAGGTACACTGTTTTTCTTTGCTTGATGTCAAGATCCTTCTTTTTCCTCGTGTCT
>JAUEPT010000394.1:0-24130 GCA_030435635.1 Armillaria borealis | reverse complement strand
TCGCTCACCCATCTGCCCTCTCCGCCGTCCTTTCCTCCGCCACGAGAGCCGACGAACGCATCAAACCATGGTTTGACACCACAGCTCACGACTGCGTGCAGACCTCGTATGGCGTCTCGTCGCCGCCGAACAGGTTCAAAAAGTGAAGCTGCGTCGCCAGTGGGACCATGGGATCAAGTGTCGGTCCGCGTTTAATCAGAGCCAGTGTCGTGACATGCGAAGGGTGATACGTTAATTGCGGGGTGAGCTGGTAGCTGTATGTCTGCTCGGCTTCTTCTACGAAGAAATGAGAGAAATTCGCACAAACTGTACATGGAATACGTACCTTCTACTTCGTCTTTTGCTTTCACGACATATACAACTCCTCCCCCTTCCGAGCTAAATCGTGCTACGCGGTCATTGAACTCGTCGTCGAACAGAGAATCGAGTTCCGCCGGTGTCGCGCCAATACCGGTGGTAGCAATGCCAGAAGATAGATACGAAACACTTCCGGGTCAAATGAAACGGTCGGCTCAACGGGTGGGGGCTCATTGGTATGTCCATTGGTCGGAGGCGTCGATGGTGGCTCCATGGTGATCCTACCACGAGGTGGAAGAGATTCGCAAGAGGACCTAGCCGAGTTCCTCGCGCTCTTCGTCGAGCTCGAGCGGGACCAGAGCCCAAAGGAAGTCGCAGCAATTCGCCCGAGGTAGAGTACGACGGTAACTGGTGAAATAATGCTGGAAAAAACCGTGTTCAGCATCCATTTTTCGGTCGTGACGGTAACAGGCGACATACATTTAGAAAATATGTTCACACCACAGCTTAAACGAGGCTACCACGCGTCGCCGTGCCGGTAGAATATTTCGACGTCGTGGATAGTGGCAGGGAAGGGTTTATTTGGCGTAGGGTCTGCAGAGATACAACGCACAGCCACATCGGGCGCAGTGCGGCTCCCGGGCCGATCAGCCTTTCCTTGGTGCGCGAATTCCCTTTTCGCTGTCACGACGAGTCTTCAAGCCTCAACGGAGCTTGGTGCCTACACAGCGAATATTATGAGCAATATACGTAAGTAGACAACACTCAAGGGAGGTACGGGGACTCGGAAGACCGCACTTGGCCGGCTGGTAGCACTAACTCCCATTTTGCTGATGCCTATGCCGATAATCTATACCGGAGGACCTCAAAAATTTGAGGTAAACAGCCTGCTCAAAGTCGTCCCCAGTTTATGCCCCGGTCAACTTTACAACGGTGTACTCAAAACCGCTTTAAGCTATGGGCTTGAGATTATACTTAGCATACCTTTCGATACAACTTTCTCGCGAAAAGCCAACCCCTGAACGTTCGAACTTGAACACTAGTTATGGCTTGGTATTCAACATGAGCATAGAGCAGCAGCCTAACGGTCCTCAAAATTATCGCTTGGTATATCATGAGACATCTTCCCCCCTTGTTCCTAGTGTGACGTAGCCTGACGGGCTGAACGTCAAATTAGGCCTACAAGATCCTGAGAGCTGGCATATGAGGATAAAAACGATGCAGAGTTAGACGTCATAAATTAAAGAATTCACTCAATCACGAGCAGATATCATAGTACTTCCCAAGTCAAGAAATCGAATCAAATTCTCAAACTTGTACTCCGACTTGGCGAGCAACCCAGAACCGCCCAAACCCTCTCCGTACATCTCCCCGAATTGATCGATGACAGAAGCGGCCCCACTGACATGGAGAATACCTGCAACAGCAGCATGCAAGCGAAGGTAAGTCGGATTTGGAGGGGAATGGCGGGATCAGAGTTGCCGTAGCCTTTGAATACAACACGATGTTGGTCACCCCCGGTGTGCGGCACCAGGAAACGAAAATGCTTGTACGTTTTAATAGAATACGCATTCGGGACCTAGACGCGGTGTAAATATGGGTATTCATACTTTTTATAGTACTCACGTCGGAAGCATGCAGCGAGAACTTGAATTTGCCAAACTAGTGATGACACTGAGTTCGAACCCGATGCCATTGCTAGGATCATCGACGGTAGCAACAAGTGCCTCCATCTCCTCATCATCGGGGGCGAAGTAGTTGCGAACAATGTCCCGCGCAGACTTGCCAAAGCACTAGGAGTGCATGTGTAAGTCAGCGCTTGTCATTATTCCCTACGAAGGTGCCCTCACATCTTTTGGATTGTCGAGATCAAGGTGAGCCGCAGCTTGTTTAAAGATGTGGCACGTCTCCATGACACTGAGCGACACATCAGGATCTTCAGCAAGGGCATCCCAATGTTTTTCTTCTCGGACGTCAGTTATAGGACAGATCCAGTCCTGACGTTTCATGACCTGAGGGAGACAGTATGCAACGAAAAGGAAACCGAGAGAATGAAGCACCATACCTGCGTCGGTATGGTTGAGGGGCAACTCCCTGGTTCTTCAAGCACGAATCCCGAGGTCTGAACTAGCGTAGGTGTCGCTGCTCCCGATGGATTAGCCGAACTGGAGTATTTCTTGTACGAACTGTGCATGCGAACTGCATGACAAAAGTTAGATTTATTTCCGGAGCTCCAATATAAATGGATAGAGGGAACGTAGTTTGAGCTCACATGTCCAAAGAAAATGAACGAACCAGGTTATAGCAAGAGCGTTAAGTCCGTCCATAGTGTCTTTGCCATCCCCTCGACAAGCGCAGATTGCGGCAGCAACATACCTCTGACTTCCTTCAGCACGATCAGGACCACCACAGCCAGGGGCATGATCCAGCATCGCCGTGAGGAGAAGATCCAGTTTGAATGTCCCGCGTTAGATACCATGCATCCTCACCCAGTGAGGAATTGTTTGGTCGGATTGACTGAAGAGGTCGATCAAAGTTCTCGCTCTTTCGATAAGAGACTCTGTTGATCTGTTCGAGTATCAACGTCTTAATTCTGTCAATATCGGAGGCATATTCGAACATGCTTCGGTCGCTGCTGGCAGTGCTGAAGACACTTTAGTTGCTACGGTTTCTAGTCAGTACAGAAGTTTCGGCACTCGTTGGGCTGTTCGGCTGTGTAGGTACGTTGGGTGCAGCTGGGAACCGCGATCCATCGTGAGGAGTGGCATCTACATATTGAATTGGTAGCCGAAGAGAGACCGCCATCGCCAGTCAGAGAGTCTGAACAACCAGATTCATACGGGGTCATTTTGACGAATTTAAAGATTGTGTTGGTGGCTAATAGAAAGGGGATGGTGATAAAAGACAAACGTAGGTGGCGGTTCAGTTAATAGTTCTGCGAGCAGGTGCACGTGGGCGTGCCAAGTCAGCGGCCCGCAAGTTTCCATTTGTCCGGTACATTGATGAACTCGCCCATCCTGATTCCTGACACCCTCTTCCTCGATACTAACTCACGTGAACGTTCCGCCGCCGGGAGCTTTTTTTTGAGCCACTATGATGACTATCATATAACCTGTTAACAACCAAAACAATTCTATGAGGGTAGAGTACCGAATAGACTTCTAATGTCTACTTCTACCACTTAGTGATATCTACCACGTCTTCAGCCTCTCCAAATAGACTCGTTTTCTTCACCTCAAACCCGCCATCCTGCGCTTCCTCCTCTTCTACTTCCCGTGCGTATATATCGGGGAACTCTCTCTTCAAAAACGCCAACACATGGGTATTAATCGCCTCAAATTCCAGAAGGAACCCATCGTGCCCGTCCGGTGAAGGAATAATGACCAGCTCGGCCTCCGGAATGTGCGCAGCGATCTCACGCTGCTCCGTCGTGGTGAACAGACCGTCCGTTTCGACTCCAATCACCAGCGCGCGCGGTGGCAGGGTAGAAAGTACTCGAGCGAGTGACTCCCTTCCTCGCGACAGATCATGCGTATCCATCTTTCGCGTGATATGAATATAACAGTTCGCATCGAAACGTGCAGTGAACTTGTCCCCTTGATACCGCAAGTAGCTTTGTGCCGAAAAGATGTTCGGAGGTGGCGAGGGTCTATTACGTGAATTTCGATGGCCGTCGTTGTGGGCTGATACTGGGTCGGGCGACTGGGAGCGTGAGTCGTGCGAGAGCTGGTATTTCCTCCCGAAGCGGCTCTCGAAGGAATCCCTCGAACGGTAGGTTAGCAAAGCGGCCATGCGCGCTGCCGCGAGTCCGGAGGCTGGCTGAGAGGCGTAGTAGCCGTCATCGTAGTGAGGGTCGCTGTAGATAGACTGGCGCTGGGCTTCCCCCCAACTGATGCACCATGCAGAGTGACGAGCAGAGGTGGCCAGAGGGATGACGTGACGGACATAGTTCGGAGGTGTGCACAAGGGCCATTCGAGCACGGCCATGCCCCCCATGGATCCTCCAATAACTAGTGCGACAGAGGTCACACCCAGATGATCTAGGACATGTTTGTGCAACCTAAATACATGTTAGCGGAATAATTTTGTCAGAAAAGGAATAATATGCACCGAACATCGTCCCGTATGGTCGATGCAGGGAATTCCGGTCCGTATGGCTTCCCTGTCTTGGGATTGGTTGATATTGGCGACACCGTGCCATATGGTGATCCTATGACATTCGCACATAGAATAAAGAACCGTTTCGGATCGAAGGCTTTTCCTGTACCCATTAAGGGTCCCCACCTATAAATGAATTGGTCATTTCTCAATATTGGCGATCGAGGAGCTCACCAGTCTTCTACATCTGCGCTCCCAGTGAATGCGTGGCAAATAATCATAACATTATCTTTTGCCTCGTTCAGGCTCCCCCAAGTTTTGTACGCCACGGGCACATCCTGCAGCTCTGTACCACATTCAAACGTGAACGATGGGACGATCAAGTAGGATTGCGAAATCAGGTCGCCAAACCGCGCCATGCTGCGGATCTGGGGCAACCGTTTCGAAGAGAACCAGTGTCGGAGTCAAGGTGGATGCGCATACGGAAGATCAGATATGGGTTTCGCCCTGTTTCGCCACCAAGCGCTTTTTTTACGCACATCATCGTAATTCATCGTCGCCCAAAATAGGAAATGGCCCGTGCATATATTCTTGATCGGGAAGTGGTCTGTGCACGGCTTCCGGAAGAGTATATAAGACAGGCTCCGACGTTGTCGCTTCTTTATCTCTTGTGCTAGGGTTTACTGTCACCAATGAGGTCTTTACCGAGGTACAGTTATTTTGCTGATTGCAAATTATACATCCGAACCCGTCTATTAGCTTCGGCTTTTAGCAATTTTTGGAACTCCCCATTCCACTTGACTTTCTGTGAAGATGTGACGATGCATCCGAGGAAGAAAAGTGTAGTTAGTGTAGTACTTTTGGAAATATTATTTGTTCCAAATTCCTCAATAGTCTATTGATTAGAACGCCTTAAGAATTGATGTGTGTCTTTAGAAAGGTATTGTGGAAGTTGCTGTCAGGGTGGGGTTATTTGTTGTTTCGAAGGCAGCTGACAAACAACTCTTACCTTTCGACTTCCACCACCGTGATATCTCTATCTCTCCACGAATGGCTATCTAACTGCCTGCTTATGCTCCGTTCCCACCAATATTGGCGGTGTCGGCGTTGGTATGGATGATAATCTCGCATTCCTCTTCGCCGGATGACGGCTCTGGCGATGACCATGTCCTTCAGTCCAAACGTCGCCTGGGTATGTGCTCGTTCTTGGTATCGCTCTTGTGCATACGGGCTCACCGACGTGCACCGTGTAGTCCTCAACTCCGACAGACAACAACAACGCTACGTATTCGCTGTTAGGAACCGCACCACTGCGATGGGAGATATCAGGCGAACTCACGGATGGCATATTATTGATTCTATGCAACATCTGGTGTGTTTTCATCGTGTTTATTCGCAGCCTTGTCGCTAACATGTCTTCAGAAGGCGCCTATATGCGCCTGTTTTGCAATGGGGACCACGAAGGCTGTCCTGGCGCTCAAAACAGTATAGCTCCATCTACAAGGCGAGCGAGAACCTGGGACACCTCGTCTATCAAGCTGGATGTATGGATGTATGCGCGCCGTTTCCTATGCAACATGTTTCTAGACTTATATTCCTCAGCCTACTCACGTCAAAAGCTTTCCTGAGCGAGAGTTGACCTAGAGCAAGGTACGCCTATACATCTCGGTTTGTATTCATATTATAAGGATTCTGTTCTAGCTGTCGCTCGAGACATACTGATTTTTGTGGGCGGTTCCATCAAAATAACGCACTACGCTTGTCTAAATGCTGGTCGCCTTCCCAGTACATCCACTCACACGTCAACGGAGGGCACGGAGGGCTCTTGAGTTTAAGATATGAAGCGGGTGAAACGACTTCGGTCCCCGAGTCGACGAAGATTACTAGGCCGAATGTTGCAGTGAGTGAATGGGTTGACATCCGCCTTGGTCACGTTCTAAAACCGTGCTCCTACAGATGTTCAGATCGTTCTCCTCATCATGGCGGGGTTGTCATCCGCTTGTTTCTGGCCACCATCACCTTACGCAGCGCACTGAGCGCTGTATGCCCTGAATACGATCAGTACGGGAGGCAACGAGCTTCCGTAGCGTTTGCTCCGATCCTGGCGTAATCACCGATGCCTGTAGGCATACTTGGACGGATCGTTCCCCATCCATGGACAGTAAACAGCCTGGCAGCGCCCGTGAATCCTGCATTTTTCCCGATGTTTCACCCCAATCACTCCCACACGTAGGTGACTCAGTGCTCGTTAAGTCATCCCCTCGGACTCGAGGTACCCCGTTACTCGCCTACTTAAGGGTATCGCCCCGAGCCCCTCCAGTATTTTCGTTTTCCTAAAGGATTTCGCTTATTAAAATCCGAGGAGCAAATGTTTCCCGGCCGGCTTTATGCACACCACCAGTATACGCGAGGCATGCCAACTTGAAGAGCAATACATGCCCTATTGTCGTTCCGCTGCCCGATGAAGCGGTATAATCATACCTCATTGTATGCCTACCAACACGAGTCTGTGATACAGCTCACGGAGTCCTCGTAGTACGAATTAGAGGAGGACTGATGCTTCAATCCTATCAGCGTCATCGGTGGCCATAGCACGGGAAGTCACTGTCGTATCGACCTTCCTATCGAGCACCCTCAACCTTGGCGTAGACTGCTCCGCTTCTTCCAGCCTCGCAAATACTTGGTTTTTAAATCTTACGAGTATCTGTTTCCGGGCACTCGACAGGGTGTCAGGACACAAAAACTCCCCAGATCTACTTCCTCACCTGGCTTCGTGAGCCATAGTTCTTGGCACTGTTTGCGTCGCCTGCACCAGTTCGTTGCGGTTCTGTCAGGTGCCGAGGAAGCGACGTACGGCGCGCTCCGGGGTTTCCCGTGCCACCTTCCATAGAATAGGGCTGTTCGGGAGGATATTCTAGAGTGAAGGCTTCGGTGTTATATCACCCAATCACACGTTCAAAGAACGATGACTAAGGGACAATCATCATTTGTTAGCCTATTCCGCGGGATCCTCCCTTCTTCTCATGTCTTGGCACTTTATGAAAGCTTCATGAGTCTAAAGATGTGTCGTAGCACGCATTTATCTGCACCTTTAACGGGCGTTTTGTGTTTTTTCTCGGTATCGGTTCAATAGCATAACTGCCTGTACCTTAGGCTGTAGCAATAATAGCTCGTGGTCAATGCATTGAGACGAATTCTATTGCGATGCTGAAAGCGTCGTCATCGCACCAACCTTCGGATAAGAGCAGTATGTACTTTGAGCAAAATTCGCTATCGGCGTTCACGGCTTCGTCGGCATCCGGACCGAGAGGTGGCAAATCTTTGACACCCCTATTTTTCCCCATTTCCTTTTGCAACCCCGCGTGCCAAGACATAGAGCCTCTTATACTCTTCTCCATTCTCCCACAAAGTTCACGTTCATTTCTCTCACTCGTATCTCATGAAATCTCGTCCCATTCTTCTTCTGCTGTTTAATCGACTTGTTCATGCTCTGCCATACTTCAGCCAGGGGCCTACTATACAGAAACTAGGGAAACATACACACGGTGTCGAACCTGGTTCGCCAGAATTCTGGTGGAAGATCATCACAAGTTCAATACTCGTACTTTTGGGGGGCGTATTTGCTGGGTGAGCTCGCTCTAACCTCTTAGTACTCCTCCTAATGTCACCGCCTAGCTTGACTCTCGGTCTAATGGGTCTGGACGAGTTGCACTTGCGCGTGCTGGCGACGTCTTCAGAGAATCCTGTAGAAATGCGAAATGCCAAGAAAGTGTTGTCACTCATGCGGAAAGGAAGACATTGGGTACTAGTGGTGCGTTTGACACCTTCATCATTGTATATATCTGACATTGCGCAGGTGCTCCTTCTGGGGAACGTCGTACGTCCGCCCCACACACACACTCCGCGTAATCTGGACTGAAAGTCATCGCGCCCACAGATAGTCAACGAAAGTTTGCCGATTTTCCTCGACAGTGTCGTACGTGATACCCACAGTTTCGCGTCCCTTGGCTTGGCTAATGAAGGTAGATCGGCGGAGGCGTAGCCGCGGTAGCGCTTTCCACAACGGCCATTGGTGAGTCATCATCTCTTGTCGCGTAACATTATCTGACACTTCCTTGAAGTGATCTTTGGGTACGCGTCTTATCATACCTCGACTAGGGCTCTTCCTCTGACATACGCGCCGCGTCCAATTTTAGAGAGTACGCCATCATTCCTACAATCAACGTGTATTCTTTCCATTTATACACGCCACAGAATAATTCCTCAATCACTGAGCGTCCGCTATGGCCTTGCCATCGGGGCGACGTGTACTCCGTTCGTCCTAGTGCTGATGTATGTCTTCGGTGGGTGATGACGCGCTACCTGGATCGTCCGTCAGCTCACACCCCATCATAGCCCCCGTAGCATGGCCTATAGCCAAGCTACTTGACCTCGTTCTTGGCGCGAATGAAACCCACACCTACAAAAAAGCCGAGCTCAAGTCGTTCCTACAGTTCCACCGCACAGGGGAAGAACCACTGAGAGAGGATGAGATATCGATTCTCAATGGTGTTCTGGAGCTAAATTCGAAGAACGTCGAGACTATCATGACGCGTATGGAGGTGTGTACAGTCGCTCCCACTTGAAGGCTTGTATGTGTACTTATGGTGATTACACAGGACGTGGTCACATTGAGCAGGGACACCATACTTGACCACAAGATGATCGATACAATGTGCGTCCATCTTGAGCCTTCTATTTCATCCGCCGATCGTTATCCCAGATTAACGAGCGGATACTCGCGATTTCCGATACATGAATCTGGGAATCCACTGGCTTTCACGGGGCTATTGTTGGTCAAGAAGGTGAGTTCTCCCGCCGATATGATAGAGTTGATGATATACCCTGACTTCCTTCTAGCTTCTTACATATGACCCCGCCAAGGAGCTTCCTGTGTCAAGCTTCCCTCTGTCTATCCTTCCTGAGGCGCATCCTTCAATCAACTGTTTCCAAGCACTGGACTATTTGTATGTGCCTTGGGCCTGACACAACGGGAGTACTAATTCTCTCTTCGCAGTCAAACCGGTCGTGCGCATCTAATCCTCATATCCCGTACCCCCGGTATCGCGGGCGGAGCCATCGGAGTGATCACCCTCGAAGGTGCGTACCCTCCATACCTCATAAAAACGATTCCTCGCAACCGAGTTGTCTCTAGATATAATTGAAGAAATAATATCTGAAGAAATCGTCGACGAGACGGATCGCTACGATGATAACGTGCACAAAAGAAAGGCAAAGCGTATGACGACTGCTGCTATCATGAGGGGGTAATGCTTCCGTATTTTCATTTCGATGGCCATCCTAATAATTGTTACGATAGAATTGTCGAGCGTGAACGAGGTAGGGTCTCAGCAGTTGGTACACCTACCGATCGAACGCCTCTGCTTGGACGCGATCGGAGTGTTGTGATAGACGTGGACTATGGAACCGGGGGAGTAATTAGTGAATCTCCGAGAGGGGCATAAGCACCACGTGAAGTGGTAGCGTACGATGTCAATCTTTGTTATTGTCTTCATATTTTTCATATTTCTTGTATATATTCCTGGGTTTCTGTAATGCCTTCTGGGGATCTTGGATTGCGAAATAGTAAGAGTCGTTGGTCAAAGCCATCGAAATTCATACCGCCCAGCAGAAAATTTAATGCAAGGTCAAGAGTGTTTCATTGCTCATTAACATTCCAATAAGTATGGGTCACATATCATTCAAATGGTGTGGTACCAGAACTGCCCGCATATCGCGAACGTTAGTACGACCACCGAAAACAGGAGGGGGTGACTAGTGGGATATAATGATCCCTTGCTAAAATAGAGCGATACCCAAAAATAACCCGGATAATCCTTCAATGTGTCCGTCAAGGGTCGAGTCCCGATTTTAGCCATATAGAGCCATAAACCTTCCTTCACAGGAGGGCTCAGGGACCCACGCAATTCTGGATACGAGAAAAAATGACATAACCTCAAGAGTGTCGTCACTCCTCTGTTGCGCTCGCCCTCTTCAGACAAACCTAATTAGCGTCACCAGAATGAAAGCAGTCAATAGTGACGATGATATGATAACCCTTCATTCGAAATATCCGAAGCAAAACGGTGCTGTACTTCCTGTCGCTGCTATTCGTATCTGAGTTAATATCGTGATCATCGATCGGGCATGTGATCGTCATCCGAGTCGTCATCGTCTTCATAATACGAGTAGAAAGGGCCAAGGCCGGCATAGAAAATGACGAAATTATTGCCGTATTCAACTTTATTGTTGGTAGCGAGACCGTAAAGCATAGCTGTGATCCGGTTCCGCGAAAGCCACAATGAGCCAGCAAGCGAAGTATGTTCCCCGGACCCAATGAGAAGCTGGACGTGACCTCTGGCCATTTCGAGGTCCTCGACAAAGTATTCATCAATCATGCAGCTGATAGATAACCATGGAAAGGATGGCCATTATATTCGTCGATACGATGTAGAACGATCCAAAGGCGACTACCTTCAAAATGATGTGTGCGCTAAGCAACTGATGAGTAGAGAGACCAGCTTCGAAAAGTGCGAACTTACAGGTGAAGGAAATGTCGCCGTCGGTCTTTCCCGTCTTATCGACATCCTCTGAACACGGTTGAGCTACGGGCGGAGAGAGGAGGATCATTCGGATTTGCCAGACCTTGGGTCGAACGGCTGAACAGTCGATAAAATCCAAGGATCCTGGATGAATCGGTGCTTCGGCATGCACGTTTCGTCGCACGCAACCTTTAGGTGGTTGATAACGAGTCGGCTACTGAAAGTAAGAGGACCTATGAGATTGATCTTGACGTTCTCAATGATTGGGTACTACCGGTGCGAGGTAAGCAGAAGAGTTGAGTAAACATCATGCATACCTCTGACCTCTAGGATTTTGTCTGACAGCGCAAGACTAGATGGTTGCAGGTCAAGGCAAAGTCCCGGCCTCTACGTTCGAGGTTTTGAGCGCTTCTTTGATGAGCATCTAGTTCTTCCTTGCCGTACATGATCTTGTCGCCGGGGCTGCGCTTAAGCTCAAAGACCGCTGCCCAACTGTGAGCGGCATATTAAAGTGGACAAAGAGAGAGAACGCTTACTTGAAGTTACATGCACTGCAATCGTTGTCTAGCAATTCAAAAAAGAAGGCTTCCTCTAGTGAGTAATGCCATGCCGCAGTGGTCGCCGTGTTCGTCTCGGGTGTATTTTGTGATGCTATAAATGAAATCAGCAAAGAGACCGCAAAGGGTTACTGCCTTGATGGCGCTTTTGCCGTCGCGTCCTCGGAGATCGCGTGCCTATACTTTGTCAGAAGGCGACACAATAAAAATTTAAATGCACGTACCAAAACATACAGTAGCCGACGAGCATGCTCTTGCACTACCTTCCATTTCATACATCCTCGCCCTTAGCCTGACCATCCGTGATGTCGTCGATAATAATGGACCAAAGCGTCGGCATGCGACGGCGGTGCAGAACGGTTTTGTCCGAGGCACTGGATTCAGCCTTTGAGAGCGCCTCTGTAAAGTCATTTTCCAAGGCGGAAGCCAGGACTGGATCGGCTCTTGAGGCGTTGATAACGGTTCGGACAAGTCTATTCTTCTCGTTGAGTAGGTCTTCGGCAACTTCCTTTGGGAGAGGCGGGGCCTTGGAAGAGATAATGCTGGCGACGATGGGAGCCGGTACATCGTTGGTCTGAATTGCGAGTGAGATGAGTAATAAGAGGTAACGGGGAACGTACCAATTGTGCGCGGCCAAGGGTCTTGTTGAGATCGGCATGTAATCTGGGAGCGAGTATCATATAAGCACGGATGAGAATAGAACGGTGAACGTAATGGAGTACTGTCGGTAGTTGGCGGGTATCTAGGGCGCGACGACGGCAAGGGAGAGAAAGTAGGGATGGTGGGAGAAGGGAAGAAAGAAGGGTTGGGGGTGGTATCGTGAATGTGCGCGCCTTTTATACCCTGAAAGGGCGTGGAGGGGTGGTCTGTGCGCTGTTGCATTCTGCGCGTGTGATGACACGATGACGTCGTAGCCCGATGGCGGAGGGGGACGAAGTGACATGACGGGAGGCGCCGGCGGATAACGATGGCGCGCGCGCCGTGCCATCTGTGGTTAGCACGTGCTTTGGACCAGCCATGAAAAACAATCCTGTGCCTCAGCTTTCTCAGGGCTCAGCAAGCGCCGCTCGAGTATTGCCAGAGGGGGACTAGGGCTGGGATGATGGAGGAAGACAACGATGGTATTGCCCAATAAGGAGCGGCGCGTGCCATGTGCGTGCCATGCTTTGTGCTGATCGGACCACTGAGCCAGTCCTGTGCCTCACCTGGCTCGGCGCTCACTTGCGCAAGCGCTACCCGAGACTGCAGCGCGTACCATCCTGATATTGATATCTCTATGGTCATTGATGCAGCAAATCTCACTTAATATCACAGGGTTAGTTTTGGACTTCCCTAACGCCGACTCAGCGCGACGCAAGGTATTCTGTCACTTGTGGATATCGCATAGTGCGTACAGCCATTCTATAGTTTACTAGCAATCATTGAGCAAATTTTAGTGTTTAAGTACATCGAAGACCACTGTAACGATATAAACATTGAGTGCAATAAATGATTCGCTAGAACACGAAGTAGCGAATGAGTAGAACCATAACACCTATCCGCAACAACCTTGCGTACGCCGGGATCCCATCATTCTGCCCTTTGGGCTCTTCATTGTACGCGCCAAATGACTGCATGCCTGAGAAGAGCGAATCACGGGGAACATGCCCACCGTAATTAGCACTTTGATAACGAGAGGCGAAGGAATCTGTTGAAAGGTGCTCAGGTTTATTAGTAGATACAACCAGAGCTCAGTCAACTCACTGCGTTGTATGCCCGTATTGTTACCGAAACCCAAACATCTTACGAACCAACGTGCAATGGCCAACGGAATGCGTAGAATGGCCAATGGAATGCCTAATAAGGTAGAACATATTTTGAATGGCCACGTAAGGACCAAGGCTGGTTGCCAGAGCAGGAATATACAAGTGCCAACGTATATTTTGGGATGACTTGCCGCTATTATCTGATATTAGCGCTGCTCAGTCAAGATGTAGTAAAGAACTTCTCACCTAGCTGGTCATTCAGAATTAGAGCGCTCTTGACCATCTCCAGGACACCGTTCCAGTCGGGGGAGACTTCGTTTTTCTCCAAGTTAGCAATGAAAGCGTCCATAGTGATGGTTGTAATGAACACGTACTAATGTGTCTTCAGGCGCCTATCAAAAGAGTCACGCTTCGATGCTTCCATCGTACTTTCCCTGCCACCTGAGGCTGTCAGCACCGTATGTAGTGCTTACTCAAACACTGTCAGGCGTGGACGTCGCGATCATGTAATGGAGCGAGCAACAACATCCTACACATGGCACTGACATGAAGTGCGGACCAAACAGTGCTTCTTTGAACTTTTGCGAATCGTGAAATCACCCATCCGATACAAGCCTCAGATCTCAGACCCCAGATCGGGCACGCCTATCCTTCTGCTATTTTGGGGGTAATCCAGATCCGCATTTGATTATTGATAATAACATGAGAATGTCTCCGAAGATATGTATAGTCCCTTTCACTGCTGCAACGTTAGCTCCACGAATGCCGTCAGTTTCCTGTGAGCGAACTCCTTGAACTCTATATTGCAACAGTCATCTGTAGCCAAGGCAAACGATGTTCGTTCTACAGCCAGCACATCCTTCTTCGCAGAAACCGGAAAAACCAACGTCTGAGATTCCAATAGCCGCCCGATATATCTATCAGACCCCGACTCCGACTCAGTATATAGGTCACGACGGCGCTGCAGGCAACGAATGACGCTCTGATGACCATTCTCCTCTTTCGTCGTTATGGACAGTCGCCTAAGTCGAGGGACGACGAGAGGATTGTACCCAGTATCCTCTTCGCCTTTGGGACATGAGGATAATTGAGGGTAGACCAGCGATAAGAGGAGGTCTGGGTCTGGGTTGACGAGATGGAGGGAGGTAAGGACCTTCAGTCTTTGAATGAAGCGTAACACGGCGGGGAGTTCGTGGTCCTTAACTAACCCTCTGTCGACTTGTGCAGTGGTCGCAACAATCGACTCCTCCCTAGAAAACCTGACACTTCGGATGGAGAGGCAGAGGAGCTGTTGCAAAGGCAAGTACTCTATCAGGTGATTAAACGCATCTGCCGTCTTCGCATACAAGACAGCTTCACTGTCGACGGGAAGCGCCTCTCTCGGAAGAGTCGGGGTGGTATAATGCAATTCAAGTTTCTTCAATGAAGGAACGTTGAAGCCGGCCACAAAAACAGAGACTTCTACTGGGCAGGTGAAACCAAGGTTGAGTGAGCTCAGTTGTGGAAGGCTCAAGTCCGCCCGCGTTCCAGTGCTAGGCAAGGCACCTGAAATCGACAGAGAGCACAACGTTGGGCTTCCTGAGAGGATATCCCGCAGCTCTTTATGGGTCGGTCTGTGGTCCCAAGGTATGTAACCGATCGACAAGGATGAGAGGTTGGTCGCGCAGAAGCGGCCCCATTTATAATGAGCGCCTTGAAGTTCGACGTCACGGAGATTAGGATACAACAAAGACCCGGAACACCGCAAGGTATCCCTGTTGTCCGGAATGTCCACGCCACCCAGAGAAAATAAAGACAGCGTATCACAAGGGAACAGAGCAGTCTTGCGATGGTAATTCTCCACAAGCGATTGCAGGATGTGAAAGCGATACTCCAGGTTGAATCCTTGGAGCATCGGCATCGGCACGCTCCTAAAATGCTGCAAAATGTACTGCTGGACCATCCAGCTCGGACATATAATCTGAAGAGTCCTGATTCGCCGCGCATTTTCAACGAGAGCCAATCCGAGTAGATCAACATGATCAAACGTGAAAGGAAGATGTTCGTCGCCTTCCAGCGGAGCGAAGAAATCTCCTAGCACATCGAGATTAATCATGACATCGATGGTGCAGGACTGTGAGCGCTCGAGGTACAAGGCCACTACTGGAAAGGCTCTAGCGCAAGATCTGGCATGGCGAGATGAGCTGAATGAATGTTCGTCGACGTCTATTTGTGTCCAAAATAAAGGCGAAAGTACGACAAGGTCACGCCATCGGCGGTTGATCCAGGAGAGCGTCATTGGCGAGGTAGCTTCGTGGAACGCGGGTGGACTGATGAGGTGTTCGAAAATACACAGAAGAACATGGTTGCAAAGGCGATCGATCAAGCATTCATCGCGAGGTGGACTCATCTCCTGCTCCATCGTCTAGGCGGTCAAATTTTAGCCTCCGTAGAAAATGAGAGCAAGAAATCTTACCTAGTTCTGGCGCGACCTCGCTGACAATCAGACTGGTTTTAATAGGGACAGTCCGAGACTCGGATTTGAGCCTATTATTTCGAGGACGGGAAGAAAATAAAGGGCATCGTCACCACCTTGGGGTCTATATAAGCCCACAAGAACAAACAACCCTTGTCTGTATAAGGCTAGTGACTCGCCGCCCATTGTTCGAAGATTGATGGTGGCAGAGCTCTTTGTGTATTCGTTGAATTGTATTTTTCACCGGCAGCCCACATGGCCGTGGATACACTTAGATTCGACCGCAGATCATTGACTATTAAGTCTGTAAATAGAGTTGCATTTCTAATTCGACGCAGACGCGCTCAAACTAGCCAACGAGAGTAACAAAAGGGCACAAAGGTAATATGAGGGAGCTCACTTCAACAGTGACGCCGGGCCGTTGATATCATAAAATACACCCTGCGTTTCCAATAAATTTCCGAAGGTGTCTTGTACTTGGCGACTCTAGTTCTCACGCGCGTCCAAAGAGCGAACAATTTTCTGCCGAGACATCTTTCAGAATGAATACATCCAGGTAAAATCCAAAGATACCTCCAGAGCAAAGAGATGTGAATCATGCGAATCTGGTGAGAGCTGCCGTACAGCCGAGACTAAGCTGTAGAGATAGTCCTAAACCCGGACTTGTCATTTACGACGGCTTAAGATACTTGATAGCCTACCTTGTTAGGCCCGGAGGGACCGACGGATTTCCAGATCGTTTCAGCAAGGATGGGCAGGGGTTCGGCACCAACTGGATTATGTTTGTGAGGGAAGGGTTCAAGGATTATAATAATAGATGACGCTTACTAAACGACGGATTATCATTTCGGCCGACATAGCACTATCATCAGGATCATATTGCTCACTGTGGCGTCAGAAGGCGAAGACTTGACTACTTACATACGCCTATTTTTTGTGGTGTCATGAATGAGCGACAGTGACGCGATGATATGAGAAATGTACTCACCCCATGTATTATCACCTTGTCGGTTTTACTACCATCCGCGGAATCAAGACCGTGGATATCAATGGTTTCCATAGTATATCCATCCTAGACAGAAAGGTTAATCCTTGGCTACGAGGAAGCGATGTCGGAACCTTTTCTCGATAGTCTGAGTTCACTAGTAAGCACAAGAAAGCTGTCAACCACAAGTATCATACCTAGGTAGTCCCGGACCTCAGACTCGTAAGCTGGGTCAATCGTGTATGCGATTCCTGAGGTCCATAATAAGCAAACATGAGTAAAAGTATAGTCCTCTGAGAACCTTACCCCAAACAATGTCCTCGTGAGGAAACGGATCCTAAACCGCAGAAAGAATGTGAGAAATACGCTATGCGCATGTCGAATGGGAATGGAAACCAACAGAGCTAGAAAAGTTGTCCCAGTCCTCTATATGCACGAGGGTAACAACACGTCCGGGATTCTACGATGCTTCGTAAATACTGTTCGGCATTCGGACAGGTCAGAGAATATCACCTCTGGTGTTCCTCTATGATCGTGCGATTTCTGGGCGAATCTACGAACATATCCTTTCAAGAAACCAGGTACTTTTGAACGTCAGCAGGTGGAATCCAACCATACGATTAGTACCTGCCTTTCGCAATGGTATGTGGAGGAGGCTAGTACGCTTATTAGTAGACAGCTGAAGCGATAGGGATAAGGGTACTTTGAAGATAAGAGATCCATATCCAAATATGATGAATGGAGGACGTTCGATGCTTTCTGCGGTGGTCGTTGTCGAAGCCATAGATCGATTCAAGTGGTAATTGAAATAGATCGTGCCTTTCTAGGCCGGCGGCAACAGCCGATAGTATTATTTTGCGAGCTCCCAATACGAAATCTGTTTTATCCTCAATAGTAGCCGATGATCAGGACTCTTGAGTCTCCAGTCTGCCTATTTGATCTCTTTTCCCCTTTGAAACGCCGGTCAGCAAGGAGAACAAATCTCTGCGCGATTTGTCTTACTTAACTTGGGTATGGCGACCATAGGGCTGTAGCTATCCAGCAACATTTCTGGTCGCGTCAGCAGGGATGTCTAAGAGCGGTCACTGTAGAAAAAATCGAGGCTTTTTTTGTAGATCATAAAATGAGCATATCACTATGTCGAAGACGCTCTTCCACGTACAATTCGCGTATTTGAGGCTAAGAATTGAAAGTGATCTGGTGAGGCTTATTATCGTCTCAAAAAAAGTACAAGTCACCCTTGAGTTACCATGGACAAAACGTTCGGCCATGTGAAGTGGATAAAGAGGACCGCGACTCGGGCGCGACCTGACGGTTCACCGTAAGCTTTGCGTCTCGGCAGAGATAGTTCGGAGATTCAATTCGCGGCACAAGTCCGGGCCGCAAAAGGCATTTGACCAATGTCCTTTCCACTCACTTTCTGCAGCATCTCTCTTTAGAGATGGAACTCCATCATGATATCAGGCTCATTCTGAGGAATCAAGGTTCGCCTTTTTCGACTGGGCTATGTCGGGACGATGTCGACGCCGTCAAATGTTGTGCAGTTGAAGAGAGACAAGCTTACACCTACAAGTGATTATATCTTACATTTCTGTGTTATCCTGGTCTTGTGTATCTATCTTCTCGTCGCAGGAGCTGCATTTAAGCCTTCCTTAGGATAGATACACTTTATCATGACGGGTGCGATGTGCCCAATACGTGCATTCGAGTCTAGAGAATACTATTGCTTCGATGTTACTGTTCTCCAGACGTGTTAATAGACCTAATAGACCGAAATTACTAACGCGTTCCGAGACGGTTCATCAGGTTAAGGCAACGTTACTATTACAGGAACAGTTCGCAATTCATTTTCCTAATTCGAAAATTGCCAGATGAAGTAAAGCCTTTCAACGCCATGTCGTCGACAAATTTTGAGTGGTACCCGACGATATGACTGTAGCTTGGCGGTTAGGATCAGATTCCCATACCACCTAGGGATTGTCACTATCCCAGACTCCCACAGTGATTGTATTACTCACCGATCCGTCCGTTTCCTTCCTTATAAACTTGTACTGGAAGACTGTACCTGCAGGAATGCTTACACTAGCCTCCCATATGGGATAATCATTCGCCGAAAGAGCGATCTTGTGAAGAACATATATTGGTGCCGGAACAAGAGAACTGATAAGTAGCGCTTACCGCGGATGCAGGAGCCCAGTTCCCCAGTTGTGATATACTACCCACCACGAAGATGTTCTAGACAGAACTTAGTAAAAAGCAGCTTCAACAAACAAATTCTCACCTCGCCGAAGGTCGTAGTCGCAGTTTCGGAAAATGTCACTACGACATAACCGGAGGCGCTACCAGATCCGGACCCTGCACCTAGAGGGCCATTCAAGCCAAATTTCGCATGGCAGAATCAATGGTACCTGTCGCGCCTGTATGTATGGCTACTGCGCTGTGAGCCGGAACTGTTGCGGTGAACGAGCCGCCGGATACGGTGAAACTGAGTTGATAAAAAATATCAGAGACAATGGAAGCCTCTGTGGGAAAGACGAGTATACCCAGAGCCGGTACAAGTACCATTAGAGCTTGTTCCGCTGACAACATCGCAGTACGATCCGTCAGCTAATGAGGTCTTAAAATTCGAACTCCAGTCGGAGGCCGCGTTGTTGATGGCTACAAAACCAGCGGACCCTTGAATAGATATCAGGGATCGACCACAATACGGCGACAGAATATGAAAGTCACCTCGTCCAAAAGCGATTTGCGAGGACTGAGGTGACACCCAGTCCGTTAATGCCGCAGAGCCTACGTTATTCCGGAACCCGACCATGCCGGTGAAGGCTATCCAGCGATGCTGGCAGTACCATCCGTTCGCTCCTCCTGTACTTGAACAAGTTCCCACACCTAGCAGAGGACAGTTAGCAGCTTCCGGGGAGACGAAAAACACAACTTACCATTATTAGGAGCGCCATCATCAGTCGTCGAATATTGATAACTGGAAAGAATAGTAGGCGTTCCGTATGGGTGTGCAAGGGAGAATATCGTAGCGATCTGGTATGGGGATCAGCTGCACAAGTTCAACACGAAGGGTGAGTAAATACAAACCACGTAGGCGTTGTTGGCTGAGTTGACGTTGAGAGAATTACCGTTCTGGAAAAGATCATCAAGTCAGTTATCATCATCATGAGGGTTTGAATTATGACGTACCCTTTCGGTATCGTGATTCGCTACAAAGACATTGGCTTGCGATCCGGAGATCCATCCTATACCATCGTCGGACATCGTGAGATGTGGTTAAAACTAGGGTACTAGCCTTGACTATCCAGGTTCTCTAATCCAGAAATGCTGCCACCCCCAAAGGCGCTCTGAAGGGCAGTGGTGTAACGGAATCTACAAGAAATATAAGTCTGACTTTGAAGAGTTATTTCGGCTAGCTCGTACTCTTGGACGTCGCCAATCCCGACATATTCCGATGGCTGAACAGCCTCACCAGCTCCCCAGATGACCTCCTGAGTGATATACGGCGATGACGAAAAGCGGCTTGTGATATTCGCAATATCATCTGCCGCAATGTCTGGACGGGCTTTAGGTTGATTTCACTAAGTGAAGAAAGAACTTACGTTTGGCGGCGTCCAAACGGAATCCATCAACTCCTAGAGAAAGGAGGTCGTTCGCATATTCAGCTAGACGCCCGCGAACGTATTCCGTTTCAGTTGCAAGGCTAGAAAAGATCAGCCCACTTGAAGAAGGCACGGATATGCGAAATGTACTCCGCGAGGCCTTCTAGTTGGCAAGTTTGTACTTGTGCTCGACTGGTGTAATCTTCGATATCACCGGTACTAGTAAGAGTACAATGATGGAAGTCCTGTCAGACGAAAGATCAATACCATGGGCGTGATAAAGGCACGGAACTTACCTGGTATTGATATATGCCGGGATATACCTATCGGAAGTATCAGAGGTCGAGTCCCAAGTGAACGCAGAGTCAGACCAACGAACATAGTGGGTGAATGTATCACCCGCAACCCCGACAGAGCCCATGCCAGTCATATGATTGAAGATGGTATCTGAAGGCTTTTCGTTAGCAATGCTATCGGAGTGATAGAATGGACGAGGTATACCAGCGATTACTTTGACACCCGCGGCATGACACGTCATTATCATGCTGGTATATTCCTCAATAATCAAACAAGAACAGTATCAAAGACCCATACTTTGCGAATTCGTCCCGGTCACCACGCTTAGAAATTAAAGTGTATGTAACCGGCTGGTAATCCGTCCACCACTGGGTGCCGGTGATGTGTTCCTCCGGTGGGCTAACTGTTCGATTTTAGAAGGGACCATAAGATAAAAGATGTGCGAACTTTCCTTGAACGAATCCGTAGCCAGCGGGTCCGATGAAATCAGTACATTCGGAGGCTACGCTGTCCCAGGTCCATTCAAACATCTGGATGATGACCGTGTTGCTTCCTGAAGGAGCACGACGCAGAGACGGTAAGGCGAGAGTGCATGATAAGAGGACGGGAAAGATCCATAGGACGGGGAGCATAGCAAGCAGAAAGTGAGGGCGACGCTATTATGGTCCATTATTGTGGCCTTTAAATACACCTCGTCCGGCCTGTGAAAAAGCACATCGTAAGCACAAGTGGGGCTATCCATGTGCATTACTCACCGGGCAAACAGGGATGAAACGATAACTGGTTTCTATACGAGCTGTTGAAATTGTTTCTTCAAAGCCGTCGTCAACATACCGTGTCGACCTACTGATACGTGTCGCCCCTTTGAAGAACGTCTTGAGAGCACATAGCTGAAATGTGCGTAAAACGGTACAGGTTCCGGATATTTTCCCCGGACCTAACCTTCCGAAGCACATGGCTATCACGGATGTTAATCATCATATGGTCCTCAGACTAAATGCTCCCAGGTCATTCGGCCGTCAGTATTGCGACCGGACGTCCATCCTGGTGAGGTCACAACTAGCGATGGGTGCGCAAGAACCAGTCCGCAGTCTGTCATCTGGATGGTCAGATATGCTACAAGTGATCAGAAGCATAATAAAACCCAAATGTCGTTACTGTTCAAGAAAAATTACAATCAAAGCGATGGGAAACGAACCACTTTCAATTCCTTTGGCATAGATCTCTGGAGGTTTCTGCTTTTGCGGTAAGAGATGTCGAATCTGATCAGTGGGAAGTTAGTGGCAATACCTGGATTACCTGATCTAATCCGAGTTATAATCGACGCGATGAGACCAGGTGTCAGGGCAGGCTGCCACCCCTGGACCCCTAGTTCAAGTACTGAGAATACGGACTGACGAGAAAACAGCGTCTGCGGTCTGCTGTCAAGAAGATTGTAGTTGACAGCTTGAACTGAGGGTAGAAGCGCGAAGATTTTAGCCGGTAATTTGAAGGCGCGCGTCTCATGGAAGGACAGATGAGCTGTTTTTGATGCAATAAAGCCACCGATGCGGTCATAGAGCTGTTCACGTCAGCGAGCCTGTTGCAGGCCTGAGAGTCTAACAAAAAATCGGTCGTGGGAAATTCGGTGACTCCGGTAATACTCCTGCCTTGCCTGGATTTCTTTTTCTTCCCCGTTAGCGGTATAATTCTGAGTTATGAACAGCGCTACTATGGGCTCCGACGCAGCATCGACCGAACCAGAAAACGTACTATCAACTCAGAGTACAGAGCGTGCCCAGTCGCCGCTCACCGACATCTTTGGCCCAACCACTGCTAGCATGGTGGTGCTTCACTTCGATAACATGCCAGTCCACCATCAGCCCTTTATTCTGAAGATAATTCTGGAAACCTCACCCCCAATGCACCATCTCTGTAGAACTTCATACCTTCATTGGCCTAAACGGTTTGCGGTCGACAAAATAAGTTCCAGTCCAGCCACGTGTATTTCCCCGGCTGGCCAGCTGCCGGTAACGCGATCGACACCTCTTTCTCTTCTACCACGACCATCTCGTCGCTTCCTGCTGCATACGCGATTGTTTTTTATACCACAAAATGTGACCTCTTGCTCGATATTCAATCCTTTCTCCTATGTACTCCACTTTTACTAGCGAAGTGGACGGCAACACTTACAGGCACGATGCTGTGGACTGCAACTGGCTCGCAAGGTGGATATATGCGCTCTGTTTCGATGTCTGCAACATCGGTTTATGTTTACGTTGTCGAGTTTGGGTGGACATTTGGTATGTGTTGTCATGTTATTGCTTGCTGTTGATACCCACAACGAAGTAGTGGTTTTATCCGCCGTCTCGGTATAATCTTGAATGGAGTGGCATTGGTACGTTAGATTCCGTATGTATGATGCGGTGGTTTGACCATCACTGTAAAGGTCATCCCCCTCATTTTGTCCGGTGTCTGTGTCGTAAGTTTTGTGAGTATTCCCGACCATCTTGTCCGTCATCACAGCATTGATGTAACACTAGGCCTCTCCGACCATCCGATGATTCAGAGAACCTCTAATGGAATCAACGTCTAATCGGGACTTCCAGATAAGTATTATCTATTATTAGATCCGTACGATGATTATGTTCTAGTGCCCACAGATTATCGATTATCCTCCGCCTCTTTCAGCTGATCCTACTAGGAGGCGTGCACCCTGCTCCGTCACCGACACTCCAGACTTTAATAACTTCCAAACAAAGAATATGACGCGCACCAAGTCCCAACTTGCAGTTCACCGACTGTCTGTAAAAAATATTTAGGACAATAAAATCCTTATAAAAAGCCAAACAGACCTTCAACTCTCAATAACGCCCATCCGATGAAAAGTCTTCACAAATTCAAACTGCGGCCCGGTCTCCGGACTATGTGGATACCGCGTGTATTTCTCGACCGTTCGCCACTCCTCCGCGATAATCATCAAAGCTTCTTCTCCATCTCTCGCTACTCCACTCTGTACCAGCCAACACCCAATGACCATCCCCGTCCGGCCGATACCACCCCGGCAATGAACCGCACAGATCCTTCCACGTTCCTCGTTATCCCTCAATGTGTCCATCACGCGATGCATGTGCCCCACGCTGTCGGGCAACGATCTGTCGCGTATGGGGAATCGATGGTACTCAACAGTCGTAGGGTCGATCCCCAGTAGTGCCGCACGCGCAGAGAGTATGTGAGTGTAAGGCTTCAACTCGCCGGACTCGGTAAGATCGATGAATGTTCGAACCCCCGCTGCAAGTAAAGCGTCAAGCTTGGGTTTATACGGAGTTTTGGGCGTCCATGGATATTCGCACGCGACGAGAAAAGGTGTAGCCCAGTAAGAATTGGGTATTGGTCGTGGCCGGATTGCAGTAATGGCCAAAGGTCGTGACTTGTCTTCTGAGTGGAACTCGTGAGCGGAAACCATTATTTTACGAGAGAATGGGGATTAACTATCAGGGAACGGGTGCCCAATTCTTATAATACCTCGAT
>JAUEPT010000393.1:0-24295 GCA_030435635.1 Armillaria borealis | reverse complement strand
AACGATCGATTCTATGCGAGGAAATATGACTGCACTGCGCGCTGGAATGCTTGGATGACGGATGGCTTTGTACAGTTCGTCCTATACCCAGGCACATCCGAGGATCGATGAGACACCCAGCAGCCACTCAACTCGGCGGAAGCCCTACGCAGAGTCTATGTTTGTTAGGGGCATCGAGATGGGCCCCTCCTTCTTGGGTATGCTGACGACCGCCAAATCGAGTGTCGAATGTCAGCATATTCGGGAAATGTGGGGAGGCGAGTCGGTTGACAGGATGATGATCTCTTTGAGAGGGCACGTGAAGAAGGCGTATGTGGGCATCTCTGCGAATGGACTGCCCTGGGTTGGCAGCGCTCCCTCAAAAGTGTCGGGCAGGCCGGAAGGAAGAGAGTGATTGCGGCAGGCTATTCAAGGGAGAGAATGGTCCACATCAATGAGCAGAAAGGCGTTGGCGTACACGTTGCTGGGAAACATGTTGATTGGCTCCCCGCCCTGTTTCACGTCACAGAGAAAAGGTGGAAAAGGTAATATCGCGTCTTTGATATACATGTAGCCAGTCCTTCATATATCTATCTTGTAGATCACGTGCTGGAAATATCCGATCTTTCCTTCTCACTGTCACGTCTTCTCGCTGGATTCAAGATTTCGGTACACAATTCAATTCTTCGCAGTTCCCTGCCATGATACGTTGTATGTTGAATGATTCTCGGCAACCTAGGCGGTCATTGCAGAAATGTATACAAGAATGACGTTGGTATCTAATGCTTTCTTATACCCAACGCTCAGACTATTACATAGCCACTTGATGAATGAAATGTCAAACAGTATGAGAGATCGTGTTTGGCTTGGCCATCCAGTTCTCGTTTGCTCCTTACCAAATGAACGAAGACGACATCATAGAACATTGCATGATTTCGAGGTTGGCCGTCCCAGGATTTTCGACATCAAACCATCATCATGAAGAGGTCTCATATCACGTCTATCAGTGACTACCTCTTCTGCTCTTCATACAACGTTGCTTGTCATTAGTCGAGATCACTTCTATATGCATAGTGAGGGCTTATATTGGAAAGGTTCTACAAATGCATCTCGGTTTTCTCTTTTGAGATATCTGCTGATGCATCTACAGCTGAATGCAAAATTGGAACCATCCTCCCTCCTCCTACTACGACCTGTTATTTGCATCATACCCCCAAGATCCACTACACTGGCTTTTGAACTACGTCTTACATCACTCATGTGGATAGACTCCTCTATCCGTTCATCCGCTCAATCAGCACGTACTACTCAAAATATGCCTCATGCAACCAATATATCGTCGGGCTCCAACAATGGATAATTGTGTGCCTATCTCCAGCCCAGGTCAGGACTACCCAAGAATCCACCATCTCATGGAGTTTGTCTTTCGTAAATTGCATGTGGATTCGGTTCTTTGTCAGCACTGAACGGTGAGCTATGAGGAGAAAGCTAGATCATGTTCATCCGCTGTACCTATTCATATCATAATTACAGAAATGTATAAGAATACCACAGCCTTGTAGTAAGTAACAAGCAAACAACAGATGTTAGAAGAGATGAAAAGATAAGAGATGGACACTATCATTACCCAGATAACGTAGCAATAACACTGCCTCTCTGCTGCCCGTCGGTGCACAGGATTTCTCAGATGCACCTCAAAGTTTGAAAGAGTCTCGCCCGGACCAGGCTTGTACAACTACATGCACAAGTCAGAAGCAGCCGGCTCGCCGGAACACCAGAACACACCTTGCCAGGACAATCTACATCTCTAATCCGCCACTCTGAGTCACTATTCGCGGTGACCTTACGGAAAACCAGCTCAAATTTATCGAGTGGGAAACGGTATTCAGTGTCTTGCATACAGGTGGCTAGCCATTGAGGGGGCTGGTACCTGGCTATCGTCAGAACACTTTTACAAAGACGACGACTCAGGTCTGCTCACCCACGGCTGTTGAGAAGGTGGTCCCGGAGGCCTGTTGGGTGTTGCAGAGTGAGTGTTGCTGCCATTGCCATCCACAATGGCGCCACAGCTCCAGCAGGCGGGACCGTGTTGATCGTTACAATGCTTATGTCCCCAGACTGAGCATTTGGTGCAGTTGACGGTGGGAGAGATCCATCATCAGCTGGATGTCCATTATCAGTAACACAATCATCAAGAGAGCCGAATACCAACGCACGCCGTCGCGTCTACAGCTGAATAGTCCCTCTCGGGCGTGTGGTCCGCAAATTATGCATTTCTCGTGGAGAGACGTGTCGCATGCGTGATGACTTTACAGTCCGGAGCACTGGCAGGAGTGTTTACCTCCTCTTGTCGATACCCTGGGCACCTATGCACGGTACGTGCTACGTGCTCCAAAGAGAACAGGGTAAAGGACAATGATTCGACAGCGGTCTCAAATTGGCGCCAAAATATCATCCAGGTGACACTGTTCCCGCCGACCCTTTGCATATTATCTCTCTATGCCGGACTGTGATAGATTTGCATCTATCGTCGCCACGGCAGAGGGCTTACCAGGAAGCCGCATTGGATTCGCCCTCGTCTTCTGCATCCGCCCTCGTCTTTCTGTATTGCCCTCGTCTTCGGCATTGGCAAATGGCAGTTCTTGAAAAAGCTCCGAAGTATCATGAGCACGAGCACGAGCTAGGATATCTCCTGCATATTATGTAAACTCACTAAGCTAGCTACGACAAGTGTAATCGACAAAGCTTACTGTATAAAATTCATTCGCGTTGTTGAATGTCTAAGCCAGAGGCGCATAAGTACAATGCAGCACTGAATGGTAAACCAGATTTTCCGTACTGATAAACACAAGTCATTGAGAATGTCGAAGTCCTGTCCGCTCTCGTCTTGACGTGCAGAGGTCAAATTCCAAAAACCATCAAAGGACAGGACAGCTCGATTGGCACTATTCATAAAAACGCAGAAGTTCTGGCCGATTGAAAATTGATCAGGAGAAATGTTTTTGTATCCACCAGACTTACCTCGATCCCAATGGAGTTGAAGTCGCGATGATATCCCTCTAAGCGACCTTAATGCTGACTGTAGATATGAGATATAACGGGAATTTCCTTTCCACGAGAACACTTCTCGTCTGGCTAAACACGTACAGAAATACCAGAGATCTTTTTCAAAGGTCAGTCTAAAAAGAATGGAACTAGACGGACTGGGAACTATACCAATCGTGCCCCTGCAATAAAAGCTGGAATGGCCCAGAGGGAATTGCCGCAGCAATAACTTGTTCGGCAGTCGTTTGGACATCTACTCAGCCAGTTAATACATGAGGCTGACAAATACTTTGTCTCATATAACTCAACTGAGACTATCATACACTATGAAGGGTGAACGACCCTTGTGTAGGAAGATTTCGGACGCAGAAAGTTTGGATGTCTGAGGTGTGCAGATGAATTGGAGTCACTGTTCCAAAAAAACATAAATACAAACCTTATATCGCTCTCAAATTTGACCGTTTCTTCGCAGTTCTGTGAGAGAGTACGTTCATTAGCGGAACTTCAAGGGCAAATCATTGTTACCACACCTTTTGCACGTCATCGCCTTCGAATATTTTAATAACTGCATTTTCCCTGTTGACTTGACCGAGATGTAAACGAAATCCATTTCCAATGAAAAGTTGCTTCTCAGTTATGATGTCGAATTCTTTGTCGGTCTACAAAGATCGTCAGTTCTATTGTTACAAATCAGTCAAGTCAGAATGGGGCACACTCGATTCTTAGATTCATCCAAGGAATAACGCTGGACGATGTCATAAAGAGTTAGCAGGGCCTTGATCTGCATTCCAGTCAGATAAAAAAGGCCATGATCAATAAGACGACCCTAGCCTGTAGATATTCTATTGCATCTTGAACTTTCAGTTGAAGATCTTGAAATTGTTCAGCCCGCTGCTTCGCGAAGATGAAGAGGTAAAATATGTTCATCAGGAAAAAGGCCTTTTGCTACGTAGCCCTGTGCCAATGCTACGTAGCACTACCTAAGCTATGTAGTGGACATAGCTCCTCACTATGGCTATGTAGCTTCTGGTAGCTTCCGGTAGCATTCTGCCAAAGTACAGTAACAGTATATACCTTGGTGAAGCAAATTCTAATCAGGCATCACGTTGAACTGAGTTGTTACTCATCGGGAGTTTGAAAATAAAGTAGCAGTAAGAGTCTAAGAGACAATATGCGGCCTTCATACAGGCATCTGGCCACCATCTTTACAACTGAGAAGGACATGAAAATCATAGCAATCTTTGCAACTGATCAGTGGGAATTGGGAACTCGAGAAACAATACTAAGCAATCCGTACAGTATGTAGTGGCATAGCTTCATCAAAGCTGCATAGGAATTACTACAGTCCTGTGGTCAGATGAGCCTATAATAAAAGCTGGAAGAACCACCGGAGAAGTAGCTTCAGTCGCGATAACAGAGAATTGATGCTTGACCTACTGTAACGACCAACGGCGGTAAGTTGATGGTGCGAGCCAAAACAAAAATCGATGAAGTCCGTTTTAATCTCCGATCAGACTCCGATGGCCCGTGCACATGTCAACGAACGAAACGATCACGCCATCCAAACAAATATCAACCACCTTTTCTTCCTTCCTTTCCACCATCATCCCCACCTATCGCGTCCCTCCCCGGCCTTTCTTCCAAAGAGTATGGTATTTGCTGGCTTCCTTTATCTGTATCTCGGTCTTGACGGCACTTGGTTCGTATTTGCATCGAATTGGTGACTGCCAGTGAGTAGCCTTCTATGTCGTCTCTTCATCTAATAGATACTGGACCGGTCTAGCTCTGATACAAAGCACCGCTGTGTGCTTGTAGACTTTCACACCTTTTAGGTGAGTGTTCCGATTGCCATCAGAGGGTCTGCGCTCAATTGGCCCCGCCATTAGAATGATTTATCAACCTCGAAATGGGGGACGCCGTAGAGACACTGACAAGGTCAGCGGAGTGGACCATCTATTCAATGGTATGTACATTTGATACCATCTCTGTGTTGACTAAGCCGAATTCTCGTAGGATCGTTAAGACTCTAGTTTATAGGCGAGCAGTTGTCATCGCGGGTTCCGTTGGTGAGTTTGGTTGGTTTTCATCACTACACTATCTCTTACATCCTTTCTAGTTCAGTTGTCTCGTTCGAATGTGGGTGGCGTTGTGCATTATGCTGCTGGCATGTATAGGTCAGGTTTTCTGTAGTACGGTAGTATGTGGCATATTCATATGCTCCGGTGTATTGGCATGTGATGTTTGTTGAGCCTAGTCCATGAATATACTGAGTTCATGGTTAATTTCGACGAATTTTGTGCCATGTATTGAGTTATAGGAAGCAATGGTATAGGTATCTGACTGCTACAGGACCTCTAGTGGTGAGCTACGGCGTGCCATGTAATGATACGTAACATTGGCTGAAGGCTACCGGAGGGTATGTAAGGGGGTACCTAGCTATGGGGCTATTTGAGGTATATACTCCTTATACTGTTACATATCTTGGTGATTTTTTCCTGATGTCTTCTTTGTCTCTTTATCGATAAAATCTTGACCTCGCGCAGATTCCTCGACACTTTAAGTTAGGCAGCAATAGAATAAGTAGCTCGCTAAAAGCTTTCTACAAAGCGGTCGATACTATTCGATATCGCCGATTTATTTTCCAATGTATCGAGGTGTTCAGAGATTGTAGTAAGTGCCCTTGCACAGCGAGTGGCGATCCTCAGGGCCAGTTCCGTATTCTGCTGGGCCTGAGATATCTGATTCAAGATAACGAGAAACGATGCCAGCAGCTACACCAAGGATAGGCACTGAAGCCACAGCTGAAGCTGCGGCCTAGCAATGGGCATGAGCGAGACTCTTATCATATTAATGACACCTTTCCTACCTTGAGAATGTCAACGGTCATAATAGACAACTCGACGCCATCTTCCGCAATTCGCCGCCTCGCTCTATTGTTTGCTTTATCCGCATATTTACGACTGGCCGGACTATAGATCGTTGTTTAAGCCTTGAACGTAGAGGAAAGAAGGAGAAGGGGAGGGGCAGTGTACACTGTTGAGGTCTGCAGGAAGCTGTTATATAGCCTCACGAGGCACTGCACCTAATCAGTTAATTAGCGCTAGCGCCAATGAAATTTTTACCACAGCCAAAAAAAAACTACCGAAATGAAAAAACGAAGTAGTGATGATGTTAAAAGCAGTGTGGTAAAGCATCCATGTTCGCTAAGATATAGAAAATTCAGTATAGATGCCGACGACCAGATAGGCAGTGCTCGCTTGAACTGTTAGCTTCTCTTCAAGGAGGTTGTAGGAATGTATTAAGCCTCCGGATGTGTACATATGCATAGGATGATCGATGCCATTGAATGGGCTAAGGCGCGCGCGCCTCGAGAGACCTTTAGCCTGGCGGCTCCGGCTTTATTATATACTCACGGAACTTGTATCCGTGACCGTCATGAAGCAGGCATTGATGGGGCTGTTGGTCGTGGACCAGAAGAGCCGGATACGCAGATGGGGAGGGCCGACGAGGACATCAGTGTTCTCGAGTTTCTCGATAGGTACGTCCATGTCGGTGGGTAGTGTGTTGACCCATGGTGGTAGTTCTTTTCTAGGACTTGCGTGCGAAAAAGGACTGTTATAGGAAATTCGCTCATAATGGATACATACACTTAGAAAATCTCGCAAATCTCTTTAGTATTGACCAGGATATAGCGCATAGACCCGCTAGTCGTGGGAAGATTCTTTTTGGCTCTCAGAAGAGGGGTGTGGTAAGTAATCCGTAATAAGACGAGCCCTTTGAAGACATCGATGCATCCGTCATCATGTATCGGACGACGGTGATAATCTGGGCTCGACCAACCATCTGACCTCGTGGAAGAAGGACGAACAGACGTGGAGTCCATAGGCGTGTCCGAGATGATAAGTACCCTAACACAGGGAGAGAGCAGCACTGGGCTACCGGCCAAATGGATCCTAGACGCGACGTGCCTCACCCTCAGCGCCCTGCGATGCGGACTTTTACCGCATCAGGAGCCGCAGCGGGACTAGTGGCTAGGATTGCCAAGCTTCATCTGACAAGAGGGCTGATCAAAGAAAATTTGAGCCGAAAAAACGGTGTAGATGTGTGGTAGACTGAGACGACCCAGGTTTGAAATGGGAACTTTCCGTAGGTGAGACGCGATAACCAACTTCGCCATCGAGCCAATAACTTTGGCTTCCTGCGATTTTGTCAAGTAGTCATAGACAAGGCAGTTCGTAGCCTAAGGTAAAATCTGTAAATCGCTATTGTGTTTGCAACAAATGTGACCCACTACCACTATATATGCATCGAATTGGTACTGAACCCCGTTGATTCTACGATATCGTTCGTCAGTGTTAAGCAATGCCCAAGCACGTTTCTGTACCGGCGGGTCTACGTCAGTGAGGAAGGCTGCAGCTGCTGACGACGGAGCGAATGGAAAGTAAGGTAACAGCTGTACGTGTATCATAAGAAGCTCAGGCAGCGCGATGGTAGAACAGTAGCACAAGTGGTGTCGGGGTTTGAAATTCGCTTTGACTGTAACCATCATCTACCGGCACTGACACTTTCCTTTCTTTCTATTCAACCTCAAAGCTATGGCGAGCATCGAATTGGAAGATTTTATCAAGCAATCGGTCACTCAGCTGAACCGCAAGCTCACCGTCGAGAAAGAGCGCGATAATTGTATAATTCTGAGCTCGACAGGTTTTGGGAGAGGAAAGGCGATGGTATGCGAAACATTGGACGAATAATTTAGTATGCCCCGTACAAACCTTTCCTTTGCGCCCCATATTCATGCTACTTCAGCCCGGTCCGAGTAATCCAACTCTTTCTTCGCATGTTTGCAGCTAGAGTTGCATTGTTGAAGAACATTCTCAGCCTAATGGGCGGAGCGTGGTCCAGAATGCTAGCTTGATTACATCAATAATAATGTATCGTGGAAGGTGAGCTGCGATGGAGTTAATGCTACAATTCTGCAGCTAACCAGCGCCAGGGTATTTTGGCACTGCGTCGCTATTGGCACGCCCTTCTCGCAAAGAACAGTATACGGCATTCGGCAACTACCACGATAACTAGGACTGTCGTCCCAAGCACGAAAACCTTCATCGTAATGCTGACGGGCTCGAGGGAATGCAGGCAGTCTCCTTCTCCAACCTCAATACACCATTTACCACACACACAGTCTTGCAAAAGACGTGCTGCAAATAAAAGAAGCCATGCTCAAGTACTATTCAGCATTCGCCGAACATCGCAGATCTCAATGTGGCTTCAGCGACGTCGCTATTTGGACGACTTATAGGTCTCGTTATGGGCGGAGGAACGTGGATGTACGTCTCCACATTCTTGACTGTGACTCACGGTTGACTCTCTGACAGAGGATTTATGATTGCCAAAGCCTTCGCTGCAAACGGAGACAAGATATACATCACTGGGCGAAGGCTGGACGTGCTAGAACAAGCCGCGGCGTCGGTTCACAGGTGTCTCAGGGTCCATCGTCCCGTATGCTGCTGTTCTCTCTGCACGATGATCGTTTCTGATGCGCCTACAGAATCCAGATGGACGTACAGACGAAGGAAGCGTCAAGACTGGGGCCAAGCACATTGAAGAAGTCGACAGAAAGATCGATACCCTCGTCAACAAGTTCGTGTGTTACCCGCAATCCAGACTCTATCACAAAAAACACACCACGGAAGATCTTTTTGAACCCCAAACAGTACAGGACCGTCGGGCTGATATCCTCGCGCTTAACATGATCCCCCCCGTTCTTCGTAAACCTGTCATCCAACCGCTCCTCGTCAAAGGAACACAGTCCCGCCCCCGAGGCACATCAACGTCAGCAGCGTGGCAGTAAATATAAACAACGAAGTCCCATTGCATCTGTATGTGCTTCGCCATCCTCTCCATCTTGTCGCGTCTCTCGGATCAGGACAACTCGACAGAATAATATTCGTCCGATGGCGAGGACTCTCGAGACTCTGTTGTATGGGACCTACATATATGGAAACGACTTCATCACCATGCATGGATTTCGCGGACTCAAATACCCATCCTATTCGTCGAAGAGCATTCTCAGTCTGAAAATCGATATATATATCTATATTGCGATCCACTGGCTACATATTCAGTTCATTGAGTCTGTATCTCTTTGCACCCAAATGATACGCCAAGTACCCCTTTACAAACTCCTTATACATCCCGTGCGCATCTTTGTGTGGTGACAAGACGAGCAACGCTCTCTCGTGTGCCTCCATGCATCTCCCCACCATATTGTGAAGAGTTGTAGTCTTCGGCTCGTCATTGGCTTCAGCCAGCATCGATATAAGGTTATAGTTTTCACCGTCAGCCTCCTCCTTGTAGAACGAGACGATGTCGTTTATGAAGCAGATAACATCGCGGAGGAGAGGAAGTGCTTGTATGTATACGGAATACGGCAGGTCGGTGGGGAAAATGAAAACGGCGTATGCTTCGGCAATTCCGCTTAGTTCTCGAAGAAATATGGCGTATTTGTCAACTTTCGTCTGCCATCTTTGATGAGTAAGTAAGCCAATTGTTTGAGAGGAATTTACTCACCGGTTCAGATTTGCTTTTTATCTCTAAAATTAACGCAGTCATGAACCTGAGAGTCGCTTGGACGATGAAATCAGCCGTTACTTCGCTAAACAGCTGGGAGGCTTCTGCCAGGATGTTCGCGAAGTCGTCCAGCATCTTTGTTGGCTGCTTCTCTGAGGACGCGAAGTGCTGCATAGAAGAAGTTAATGGAATTTCACTGTCAGAGATATAGATATCGACATTCACCTTGGTAAACTTTGGGACTCCAACGAGGGCGTCAGGGTCATCAGGATAGGCGTCGTCGAAGTATAACACAAACGCCGTGTAGATGGCGATGTATACTTTGATGTTGACGCTGTCGACATGATGGTACGCGGAGGCAGCGATGTTGAGTCCGGTCACTAGGTAGGGCTGGAGCGCATCGAGGGCATAACCTCGGTGTTCGACCTCTTTCATGCAAAGATTTTCAAGTGCAGGATCCCAGATGGACGGCAAATTGGTAGTGTCGAATTGGTGTACGAAGGATCGTATGATGTCTTCAGCCTGCTCTGGTTTTTGTTGAAGGTTTCGAGGCTTGACAGGATACAATAAACGTCCTAAAGAAATTACGGGACTATTTAGTCCGAGTCGGAAGAATAACATGAACAAAGGAACAAACGAGCTAGAATAGACAGAGCGGAAGGCCAGAGTCGGGATCCCCAACGTTGAGTATGGAGACTTGGGTGCGATGAGATTGCAGGGGAAACTTGAAGAGACATTTTGTCGTCACGTAGGATGTCTTTGAATACCACACGAAGAAATCTGAGGGCCCTCGGAGTTCAACTTATATATGACTCTTAGTCCTGGATGTCCTGTGCAAACATCGGGTGTGGGGCACATGCTCTACGGTACTCAGCTCTCGGCGGAGATAAATAACTGAAGGCGTGAGATGTAAGACCTTCCTTGACTACTTGCTACGAGCCTGAGTCCAAAGTTCGCATTTTTATTCCGCGTTCATCTTTAAAACTGTATATCCATCAAGTTTATCACTCACCTGACATCTTTTCACCTGGGTATGTATCACTGTTTCACGCGGGGTCAGCGAAGATAGTACAACGCTCAATGGATGTCGAGGGTTTCCTATCGATGTTATTGCAACCGCATTATGGTCCAAAGATGACGAGGAGGCAAGGTGGAATGACTGTTTGTGAACTTCGACATGTTAAGACCCGAAATACAATATTGGTTCATTGCAGGTACTCACCAGACTATTAGAGACTTACTAGGACCTCGGTGTACGCAGGAGAAAATATTTTGAGCACCTCTAGTGACATACTGGACTTTCGTCGGACGCTTTGCGATCTTCTTCCCCCTTCCCTCTTTTCAACATTCTCGCAGTCGGGGGAACGCCAAAATAGGCCGGATACACACCGGGAGTGCGTTGACCCGGATGAACAAACCCTGACTCCTCACATCACGCATGGGAGGCATCATACTTGAACACACTGGGGTAGCCTAAGATAAGACGCGCCTCTGATCTCCATCCAGAGCCTGATGTCGCTTCGTCAGCTGCTGGTTGTTCGCCCGTTCTCTAGTGCGCAGCATGCTTCTGCATTTCGCAATGCAAAGGAACATACATCTACCCGGAGTCCCATACAGACATCTCTTGTTACGGGCTTTATAAGCCTACATCTTGCTGGATGATGATGATGATGGTCTGGATTGATGACCCGCAACACGCCTCGTGATGGGCGAAGATGCGGGGGTATAGTACTCTACAGCTATGTACGTCTATACCGCTGCTTGTTGTAATGCTCTTCTACTGATCGGCTCTATGGAATGTGTAACACTAAGGTGAAGTTCTACGTAACTTTTGTGGTCTCATTTGATGTTTCGTTGTATGAAATCTATGCCTACGGAACGGAGAAAAAAATTAATAAATAAATAAGGGGGGACGGCCCTGTCACAGGCTCGGGTGACACTTCGATGGTTCTACCCATCTTCTTCTTGTTCATGCGGCTCAGGTTCTTCTTCCCATAGCGGCATTCCCACTTCTCGTCTCGGATTCCCGGTTTTTGTGAAGGCTCCCGACTCTGCTAGGAACCTCGCCACTGCTTCAATGCCCTCCGTTGTGCCCAATAGGTCACACATGACCAGGTTCTGTGATCCCTCACGAAGAATGGGTCGATGGTCGCTGTATCTCGGGCATGTTCGTATGATGTGCTCTCGTGTTTGTAGTTGCTCCCCACATTCACAGTCCGTTGCCTCTGGAATGTTGAAGAGTTCGTAGTACTCGCCTATGTGTGCGTGTCCAGTTCTGCACTGCGTGAGTCTCCCAAACACCTCATGTGGTGTCTCTTTAAACCTCTGTGTTGGTCTGAGTTTCGGTTCCAGGCGATTCGCAAGTCCAAAGCACCCCGTTGGATTCGTTTTCTCCCATTCCTGTACCCACTTCCCCTGTACTTGTTCCCTCATTCGTCTGCGTGCATTTGCGTATGTGCGCTGTCTCAGATGGTGCATCGTGCATGCTTCCTTCGCCAATGCATCTGCTTTTTCGTTTCCGGGTATGTCCTGATGGCCCGGTGCCCATGCTATCTCCATTGATGTTTCTTCATCCTCTTCTAAGAGCTTTGTGGCTATGTTGAAGAATACTGTTGCGTGCTTTTGACCTGGTCTACATTTTGGGCGTATGATGGATTCAACTGTAGATGAGTTATCTGCGAAGAAGTGAATGTGACGTATGCTTGGGTGGGCTGCACGCAATCGTTGTACGTTTCGTGCGGCCCACGCTAAGCCTATAAGCTCTGAGTCATACACCTCGGCGTAGGGTCCTGTCCCTATGCTCTGTGATGCAACCACTTTCCCCTTAATCATCGCTACCCAGCTTGCTCCTCTACATCTTGCTGCCAGCTGGAATCTTTCATTCAACCGTGACCCCAGAACAGAAGTGCAGGGCTTACATACAACGAAAACACCCCCGATACGAAAAAGGGTTCTCTGCACCATTTCGTTTCGAGATTACCAACATTACCCTGATCGCGGAGTGCCTGGTGGGATGGTGTGTGAGTTCATATATGTACTGAGGTGCTGCATGCATGCAGCGAGAAAGAAGACGATTGACGTGCCTGGCCGACGGTCTCTTGTACCACCGATAGCACAGATAAGAGATAAGCTACCAGGAGCAACGCGACTACACCGAATGGTGCGACCATAGGAAGAAAGGTTCTTGGGTTCTTAGATTCAACTTTGGCAAAATTTCGACGTTTAGGATATCACTGGAGTCGGAAAGCAGTGGAGTTTCTTGAGTGGAGCTGAGTGCATATTCGCACGATAATAGTCCTTGCGACAAATTAAAAGCAGCCGACTCTCCATTGTGAAAAAGGACGGCCGCCCGAAGTTTATTCTGTTGGAAGATAGAAGCCAGTAATCTATCGTCTCAAAGCCTCAGTACATGCCCGATTTGGCTGAGAACTTGAAGATGCAGTTACGCAGGCACGAGCAAGGACATCGACACACCACACAGAAAGATCTAGCCTATTGTCGGTCAGTAAAGAGTCCGTTGGAATTACCTAATTCTGACCCCCGGTTCGTGAACTATTCAGGTCGAACCTGCTCGAAGAAACACATACGACGATGCTCCTGGGTCACCTTCTGGCTTAGTGTCTTTCATACGTGGTTGATACCCAACGATTCCACCGAACTTTGCAACGACATGATGAGGATCAAGTTTATGGGCAAAGCGCTTTATATGCGTATCTAAGGGACGCCAAATCAATATATTCAGCAAGGATGTAGGCGCTTTTTACCCTTTCCGTGCACCCGACTCTGCCGGAAGGTAAGCCGATCAACAGACGGTGTAACTTCATACAAGCATACTTAGGTATATCATGTCACCCGTGAGCCGACTCCAGATGTTTATCATAAATGCGCAACCTATGGAAGCTTCAGTCAGCCTATATGCAACATTATGTAAGTCACTTACCTTCCAATGGCCAATGTCGGAACTCATTGCTCAGAACTGAAACACGCGTGAGTGTAAGCGCAACCTCAACACGGAAAGCGGAAAGTACCTCGCTCGTTGTGATATATCCACCTCGGCCAGCCGCGTTAGGCCGTTACCTAAAGGTCGCGATTCCGAATCCTGTGTATACAGGATTCGGTCTATGCTAACCTGAGCATCTCGGTGGCAGGTGCATGATTGCGATAGTCCGACAATTTGCTGTGCCGGACATGCCGCGGGTCATCCACGTTATTGTCACGGTCACAATGGTTACGTGTTCTTTCTTGAGCACCGTTGCTCTTCCTACTGCCCAGCCGTCTTTTTGCCAAATAATGCTACGACCTTGTCCTTATATCTTGTGGTCCCGATTCTCGAAGTCCTTTCGCATGATATAAACCCTGCTGGGAATGCTGCCTCGGTCCATCTCATCAAACAGCATCATTGACCAGTCTATCCCGAGTCCCAACAGCTTTGTAACTCTTATGAGAGTTCCCGGGTGCACCTCAAGTTTCACATACTTTGAGGATAAACCAAGCAGGTTCAATATAAGGCAACGGTACCGCAGTCGGCATAAGGGAGCCTTGGTGCTCAGAGCTCTTGGGACACGTCAATGTAAGACTTTCGCGTCTTGTTTCTCCCTTCCCTTTTACAGATCCTAGCTGCAGTTCTTTGTGAACATCCACTCCTCGAAGCCTTCATCTTCGTGGAAATGACAACATGGGCGGCTGAGGTGGCCAGTGTAGATGTTCCCATGTACAAGTACATCAAGCGGGGGATCTTCACTCGTCGGGATCTAATACCGTGATTCTATGCCATGTCTAACGGCTATCCTCTTCGGCCAGGTGGGATGCCATCTGTTTGTCAGTTCAGGTCAATTCCTAATTCTTTGTCTCAGGATCCAGGCGCAAATATGGCTATGGTCATGGACAAAGCCCTCTGTAGGTTGAGTCATGCAAAGTATTCGTGATGTACATTTGTGCCTGTGAGACCGTGTATCTCTGGTTTTATATTATATCTGCAGTTGCTGGTGGTTTCTTGGTATCGCTGTTCCATTGTACCGTTCAGCAGGTCTTGTGCTAAGCCCACGCAGGGCAGCCCACCCCTAGAGTCTCCAGGACTCGGATATGCCGCGCCCCGCGATGGCCCACCGCTTCATTCGACAGTAGATATCCAGCGAAAACCTGGGTGTGGAGGTGGTTCCCGTTGGCACTTTGTCTGTTAACATACCAACTAACTGACCACGAAGTAGCGCGACATGGTCATGGCCAAAAATTGAGCATTTCACTATGGCTGGTTGAGTTGAACTCAGTTGATTCCAGCACTTTCAAATTTTTGTCGGTGTTGAGGCCTTGAGGTCTTGAGCTTGAGCTTGCAAGCTTGAGGATACCACTTGTGGAGAGGGTTTCGCCTGTGTGGAAGGCTGCGGAGTAGACTAGGAGTAAACGGAAAACATAATATTCAGGCAAGTGTCACGGTCGGAGTTTGAAACACACTTTGACTGCAACCGTTATCATCCACACAGAACCGATATTCTCTTTTCTTTCTATTCAGACTCAAAGCTACGGCAAGCATCGAATTGGAGGATCTTGTCAAACAAGCAGATGCACCGCAAGCTCACCGTCGAGCAACAGCGCAATAATCTTATCGTTCTGGGTTCAACGGCCCGCTGCGCCTAATTTTGAGAGAGGAAAGGCGATGCTAGGCAAAACATCGGGCGAATAATCTTGGAATGTCCCATACAAATCTTTCCTTTCCGTCCCATATTCACGCTACTTCGTCCTCTGTCCGGGTAATCCAACTCTTTCCTCGCACAGTTGAATTGTAACTTGAGGAACATTCTCATGCTAGCGTACGGAGCGTGGCCCAGAATGCTAGTTTGATTGGAGCAATAACAAACTATCGTAAAGGTGAGCTCTGCGATGGAGTCAATGCCACAATCCTGCAGCTAAGCGTCACCAAAGTATCTTGGCACTGCATCGCTATTAGCATGCACTTATCGCAAATAACATTATACGGCATCCGGCATGAATAACTACTATCACGATAACTAGGACCAGAACTTTTGTCATAATGCTGATGAGTACGAGGGAATGCAGACAGTCTCCTCCAACTTGCGACTCACGGTTGACTCCCTGACAGAGAATTTATGATTGCCAAAGCCTTCGCTGCAAACAGAGTCAAGGTATAAATCACTAGGCGAAGGCTGGACGTGCTAGCAAAAGCCGCGGCGTCAGTTACAGGTGTCCCAAGGTCCATTGTCCCGTAAGCTGCTTTTCTCTCCGCACGATGATCATTTCTGATGCGCGTACAGAACCCAGATGGACGCCAGACGAAGAAAGCATCAGGCCGGGGCCAAGCACATTGAAAAGATCCACAGAAAGTTCGATATTCTCGTCAACAAGCTCGTATGTCGAGCCCTCTGTTCCTCTCGCCCATACACCGATGCCTTCAGAGTCCTGGATTTGCTGGTCTTGCGATCCAGACTTCATCACAAAAAACACGCGCGCAGAAGAACCCTTTGAACTCCAAACAGTACAGAGCTGGGCTGATATCTTCGCGCTTAGCGCGATCGCCCCGTTCTTCGCAATGCGTGCCTTCCAATTACGCCTTGTCAAAAGAGCAGTCCCGCCCCCGAGGCACATCAGCGTGGCAGTAAAGGTGAACAACGAGCCCCGTGGCATCTGTATGTGCCTTGCCATTCTCTCCATCTTGTTTAAACCAACTTGATTTAGGTCGCGCACGGGCCGACGAAAGCTAAGCTCATGTTTGTCCTGGCTTTGCTGGGAGGATTCGGGTGGACGTACTGGTGCCTGGTCAGAGCAGCTGAGTGCTGAGGTTTTGGAGAAGCCAATCCCTGGTTTGGTAATGCCGATACGCCAGGGAGGTGGGTATGTTCAGTCTTTGGATGAGATCGAATATTGATTCGAATGCAGAAATAGGGATGACGGCGGACTATTTGGCTTGCCCGTGAATCTCGAAATATTCCAGGTTCGGATTGGAGACCAAACGGATTCGGCTGGAGGTTCAGCTTCACGCTACCTATACGACCTATAGCTGGTTCACGGTTGTCGACATGTCGAAACCGACCTCTCCAAGCAGTGGAGTGTTCTGGTGTGGGCCACCCGCGATGGAATCTTTGGTACGAGACTTACTTTCTATATCACTATGTCACTCTGATGAGCATCTAGGTTCACACCGGAATGATTACCAACACGCTGTACACGCCGTCGTTGACACCGGGCCTGATCCTCTCAGTCTCTGCGTCTGGGTGAGATCCCCGGCGGGCGGAACCCCATTATCGCTGTATAAGGTCGCCTAGGCCGTCTGATTTACGCGTTCCAAAAGAGGAGGAGATGCGTGTGAGCGTTGGGTGCCGGATTTCCTAGGGCTACGATCCGTGCGGAATGCTTCTTACGCCAGCCCAAACTCTTTGTAATTCTCGTTTGCACGCGATCTCTGGGAAATTGGCGCTTTCAAACCTACTACCGAGAGCAGGGATGGAAATCTGACCCATCCGGATGACCACTACTCTCTACGATGCGGGAACTCAACAGAGATGGTTGCAGTATGGTTCGAGTCCTGGGGGTGAAATAACAAAGTATTGCATTGGGACCGATCTATTTTTGGCAGCTAAACGAACAGCGATACTAGTGGGAACGTATGCTTGGTATGTCGTGTCACCTCTCCTACTCTCCGACTCTTGACTCATCATATTTCAGTGGGTTGCTTCACCGAGTGAAATGGCCTGTACCTGAGGATGGCTCTTGTCGCGTGTAACAACATCACCACCGTAGCTCGCACACGTTAATTTATAAATTGCTTGGACTCGGAGGAAAGGCTCCTTGAATGTAGACGCGCTCGAATCATTAGCTCCTTTTCCAACGCTTCTAACCACCACATGCGGCCCTGAAGTGTTCGATTCGTGCAGGAATTTATTGTCTCGTTGCGGATGTGATCTTTTTCCGATTTCTTTCCCTCTTAGACCCTCCTGGATTAGGCTTCCATTGAGATGGCAAGGAGGAACCCAGCACTGGAAGAGGGAGGTGGAGGATGTGGCTCTCAAGACTGATTGTTCGTGTACAGCCCTCTCATCAGCCAGTTCTGAGATGGTCTTTTGCAAAGATATATACGACGTGATATCGGGATGTTGTGTGCTTTGCGTATCTGCTTGGAATGCCCTCTTGGGGTGCGGCTCTCTCGAATGCGACGTCCTTCCTCGGGAACGACGTCCCGCTTGCCTGCCTCTTCGCAGAGACTCAAGCTCGAGATTTATTCCCTTCCACCTTTGGCAGCGCACCCCATTTTAAAGTAATAAGAACAACGTTGTAAGAACTATCGGGATAAGTAAGTAAAGTGCATATAGGTATATGAGTTAAGTAACATACCTCAGTCGGCGCAGTATAGGTGAAACGACTGAGGATGCGGGTGTAACTACTAGGTATATATACTGTCGGGATGAAGTATAGGAGCTCGGATAAAAGAAAGAGTCCGTAAGGAACGGTGTACAATATAGGTAATCAAGGCGGGAAAGAGTCGGGTAGCACGTGTCTCGTTCAACACATTTGGCTTAGGGAAGAAGTTTGCGAATCACGGCAAGGAGCGTTGAGAAGGGGCGGCGGGACGACTCTCACTGCGTCCGTACGTGCATGCCACATCACTCATCACTCATCACTGAAAAGGCCAGCTACAGTACGACTATCCTCGTAACCTAGCGGAACTGTACAAGGTGCCGGGTTCGACTCCTGGAGGTGAAATTGCTGCAAGTGTTTCTTTTGGTTGTGATCGGTGGATAAAAAACAAATCCGAGTGATTTTCTGCGCTCTTATTCACTGGAGGCGGGAGAAGGCGCATCTAGATTTTGCATTGGGCCGGTACTATACGCGGGTTTCCACTACGAAACATCATCCGTCCTTTGGTTTCTTTCCATACACTCGTGTTATCATGACGCTCTCGTCCTGCCAAGCTCTTTGCAGAAGCTAATGTTCTGTCCACATCATAGTCTAACGAGACAAGAATTAGTGCACACGTTCGATTCGTGTGGTGGTCTTGTCTTTCCTCCATGTGGCAGATTTTTCTGTGTTGCACCTACATTGCACCACTTTTTTATGCATATCGATTCTTTTGAACACGAATTTTTGATCTTTCTTCTGTGCCATGTTTGGAACGCAGAGCCAGTGGCTGTGTTTGGAATATTCTTGGTAAGCGACTATGCACCACGACGTTTTTCGTCTCGCCTGCTATGCTATACGTTAATCGTTTGACTGTGCTCTATTTCGAACGAGCGACAAGGTCTAATGTGACGTTCTACCCCGCGCTGTGCGGTCTCGCGAAGAAGACTGGTCCACGTCCACCAGTCGATGTTCTGATAACGGCTGATACTTACGCTGCGTGGGTCGCTGCCTAATGGCCTACTCAACAGCTGGGTGCTCCTATCGACTAGCGTACAAAGTATCCAATGTTTGATTCACGCGCACACCGTATCGAGGCCCTGCCTGTATCGTAGGTCTAATCGACGACCGATCTTTTACAGTCGTTTGCCCTCATCACCATACTTTGGTTTAACTACCCCTCCTCTCGGGGAGATGCGGCAAGGTTTGGCCCAAGCGTAGGAGCTGTGACGGATGATAGGCGTGCAGGTCCAAGTGGTGTAGAGCGTGAAATTGGCACAGAAAGAACATTGGCCCTGCGCTTGGTACGAGACTTACTTTATGTGTCACTTTGGAATTCTGATGAGCTTCTAGGTTCACCGTCCTCTGACCCGGACGATTACCAGCATACTGAACAAACGACGCTTCCCGCCTAGGATGCTATGAGTCGCCGCCCATTGTTCGCGTATGACCGGCCCACTCATCAGCCCTGTTTTCTTCTTCACCGAATTCATCGACTTACAAGATTAATCTATGCCCCGAATATGACGTGTATGGATCGAGGGAATGAACATTCTTCCCGTCCCGCTTGTCCGTCCGCAGACCGTCCTTCCGCTTCCACCCACACTACTCCCGTCTATAGCCTACATGGTGGAACTGCCCTATAATGTACCAGGTTCGATATCTGGCCCGAGAGGTGAAATACTCGGATGCCTTCTTTCTTTTTGTGATACACAAATCCGCTCTGTGGCGTGCGCTCTACCTCCTCGCTTTTAGTTTGCTTTTGACACCCTCTCCGTACTACCGTCCTTGGCATTATTATTCTTCGTGACCTTCCTCGAGACCGCATAGTTCAGAAGTAAACATCTCATCCACAATTTAAACCAGCGACACGAGAGTCCGCCGGGTCAGTGCACACGTTCGATTCGTGTGGTGGACTTGTGATGTGAATATTCCCTTTTTTCTAACCTGTACCCTTGATTTGAGACTCTTTCCTTCACGAGTTGGTATCTATCACATGTAGCAGCGAAGCGAAATATATGTTTTTGAGAGTGTTCTTTTGGGGATGAGTATGGTTCAGCCAGTGGCTGTGCTAGGTATCCTCTTCCTCCCGTACACCATCATCAAGGAAATCGTTTGGCTATCCCTCCTTTCTAAGCAACGGGAAGATACAGCAAGGAGTGTTTTGGAGGTCGGCTAACAGGCGTGCAGCATGGAATTGGTGCAGAGGGAGCACGGTACCGGACTTGCTTCTGTGTCATTTTGGAACTCTGATAAACATCTAGGTTCATACCTGGACGATTACCGGCACGCTGAACAAATGAGTCTTCCCTTACACACGTCTGTGTGAGGTCCCCCGATTGGCAGAACCCCATTAAGTCGTTCCTAGGCGATCCGACGCAAGAGACGAGGAGCCTAGTTTCTGCTACATCCCCGCAGAAGATGTTCTCTCCATTAGTACGCGCCGCGCATCGAATATGACGTCCTTCCTCGAGAACGACCCGTCCCCGTTGGAGAGACAAGAATCCACCCGTCACCCATCCATCCCCACAAGCGACGTGTTCGCCCAAGAAACGACACGACACCCTGCCATCACTTTTATCTACCAGTTGCTGTCTCTCCGTCGTTCTATACCTCTTGGTCTTGCTCTCGGGCAGAAGAATCACGTCCCTCGCATGGATGCTCATCGACTCGAGTCGCTGAGAACAACGATGACGAGCAGTTCTTTGTTTTGGTCCGAAGTGCAGGAGACAGGGAGGAGACCCAAGTGGCGCAGAACGCGAGATTGGCGCAGCGAGAGCACTGTCCCGCGATGGAACGAGACTTACTTTCTGTGTTGCTTTGGAGCCTCTAGGTTCACGTTCAACGTTCGCACTCGGGCGGTTATCACTTCCTGCCTGCTGCCGTTGGCCTCTTCTCAGCCCCTTACGCACGTCTGGACGAGGTCCCCTTGCAAGTGAAACCCCATTGTCGCTCGCCTAGGCCGTATCCGCTCGTCCGAATAACGGGCGGAGAAGATGCCTGTGAGCGGACGCGACTTGGGTGCACGACATCCTAGGTCTATTTCTTTCACGGCAGCCCAAACCCTTCGGTTGCGTTTCATGTCGTGCTGCACCTGCTTCGACTTCAAACTTACTATTACCGAGAGCAGGGACGGAAATCTGACTCTTCGATACGCGACATAGTTGCAGTCTATCGTGGCCTATTGGGTATGCGTTCTGCACCAGGTTCGAGTCCTGGGGGGTGAAATCATGAATTGCGACAGAGAACTATTTTTTGATGCTAGTAGGACTCGGTATGACATGTCCTCCGACTGTGATTCGTCGATTTTAGCGGGTTCCTTCGAGCTGAACGATGGCATGTAATTGAACATCACCATACCCTAGGCTCATGACTCGCGCACGTTCATTCATATATTATTTGGAAAGGCTCCTTGAATGTAGACGCGCTCGAATCATTAGCCCCTTTTCCGACACTTGGGAGTGCGGCCCGACACGTTCGACCCGTGCAGGGGGTTGTTGTTTTGTTGTAGCCTGCTGGCTGGTACAAGGTCCGCCTGGGTCGCTAGAACAATGTGGCGGCCTGTAATGAGGACGAACAGATGTACTTGTCGCCATCCATTTGGAGTCTGTAGGCATGATACCCTCAGGCTAACACGCTGGGCTGGCCAGGACGCGACGTGCTTCACCCTGCAATGTGGACTTGTTCCCTGATGATGAGCGCGCGAGCACCGATGGCTGGGATCGCTAAACTTCAGCGCTTCAGCCTTCGAGAGGGTTGATCAAAGAAACATTGAGCCTTGAAGTAAAAATTGATCTATTTGAACTAGACTTGAATGAGTCGACCCAGCCTCGAACTGAGAATTTTCCGCATGCGATAACCAACTTCGCCATCAAGCCAATAACCTTAATTTCTTCAAGTAGTTATAGACAATTACGTCCAGAAAGAACGGCGGTTCGTAGCCGAAAATCTGAACCCCGTCGTTGGTCGATGTTCCCGTACCGGCGGGTCTTCGAAGGCTGCTGGGGACGGAGCAAATGGAAAGTAAGGTAGTAGTTCGATGAGGACTTGTTCCCTGATGAGGCCGGTGTCGCATCAGGAGCAGCGGAACTAGGAGGCGTGGGTGCCGGTGGCTGGGATCGCTAAGCTGCAACGGTCAACCGTCGGGATGGTTGGTGAAAGAAAAATCGAGCCTTGGAGTAAAAAAAAACGATGCAAGGCTTTGATGAGTCGACCCAGGTTCGAACTGGGAACTTTCCGTACACAACACGGACGCGATAACAAACTTTGCTATCGAACCAATCAGTAAGAGGGGCTGCTGAGGATAGAAAGTAAGGTAACAGCTGTGAAGAAGCTTAGGCAACAGATAGCAAGCGGTGATAGAACAGTAGCGAAGTGATGTCGGGGTTTGAAACTCGCTTTGACTGCTACCAGCACCGATCCTCTCCTGTCTTTCTATTCAGCTTCAAAGCTACCGCGAGCATCGAATTGGAAGTCAGTCAGTCAGCTGAACCGCAAGCTCGTCGTCGAGAATTCGCGCGATAATTGTATATGGGACGGCCAGTCGGGAACCACACAAACCGGATACATAGATGGGGAACGGTGTTGGTGTTCCTGGCTCTCAATGGACATGTCCATGTTAGTGATAATGGTGGTATGATGAAAGTAGTGGCCTCGGAGGTGAACGACTTGTATTGGTACATACCTGGTGCATATTATGTCAGTTTGCTGAAAAGGAAAAAGGTCGGGAGCTCGGTGCTCACGAGACGTGCGCGTGATCCTCAGAGTCATAGCGGGAAGACAATATCGAACTGCGCACATGAACATATGAACTCGGCAGAGCGTCCACCTAACCGTTATTCTTCGGAAGATGGCTGCACTTTAGACTTGTCTAATCCGAAGGAATTGCCGCTTTTGAACGCGGAAACCGCATGCAGGCCCATGAATCGCAAGTATGTTTTCCCAACGAGAACATTATTCTTGTTCCATGAACAACAAGTGGCTGGATATACGTTAGGTACCATCAAGGATTCACCAGCATAATTCCACCATCAATGTTCAAGATCGCTCCGTTCGTATAATCCGACGTTGCCAGGTACACCGCCGCCATCCCCATCTCCGCCTCGCTATCAACTCGGATTAGTAATCAATTCCTCCAAGTACTGAACCCACCCACGTTCCATGTCTCCTCGCTGGCACCAGCGCCGTTCCTCCAGGCAGCGGCTTAGTCTTCAGCGACTCCAACACCTCAGCACTCGCCATCTGCGACGCAAACACCCCAGGCTCCAGCGCATTCACCCGAATCGGGATATCCCTCCCAGCAAAGCTCGTCCCCAAAACGAGGGTGAGCTTGTCCAAAGCGGCTTTCGTCGGGCCGTATGCGAGCTAAACAGAATAGAATGAGTCCAAGCTCGAAAGGATTTCCGGGGTGCGATGCGTACGGATGCAAAGGGGGGCGCGAGGTTCAGCTTTGCTCCTGTGCTGCTGATGTTGATGATGCTTGAGGTACCTTGGGGGCGGGAACGCGCTCCTTTGATGAGGAGGGATTGGAAAGCACGTACGACGAAGAATGGGGCGATGGTGTTTAGCGCGAAAATGTCAGCCCAGTTCTGTATGGTTTCGGGTTCGAAAGGATCTTCTGCGGTGCTTTTCTTGGTGATGAAGTCTGGGTCGCGAAGAGATGAAGCAAATCCGGCGCTACGAAGAGTTTAGTGTGTGGAGGGGAGCCAAGGACATTGTAAACGGACTTGTTGACGAGTATGTCGAGCTTGCCATCGATTCCTTCGATGTGCTGTGCGCCGGCTTTGATGCTGCTTTCGTCTGTCACATCCATCTGGAGTCTGTGGGGGTGTTAACAGCGGATATCCTGGAGAAGGACGATCACTGACGGGAGAATGGATCCTGAGACGTCAGTGACAGATGCAGCGGCTTTCTCCAGCACGTCAAGCCTTCGGCCAGTAATGTATACTTTGGCTCCGTTCGCTGCGAAGGCCTTAGCAATGCTAAATCCTCTGTCAAAGAGTCGTTGAACAGCGAGTGGCAACCGAAGGTCATAAGGCTTACATCCCTGTCCCTCCGCCTGTAACGAGAGCTACTCGACCAGAAAGAGACATTATCGTAGCCACATTGAGATCTGCCATGGTCCTGGAATACTGCTGTCTGGTCTTTGCGCACGGTCTCTTTTATTGCAGCATTCTTCGGTGTTATTCAGCGGAACTGTACCCTCCGTAAGTAATTGTTCTGGCAATGTACATTGTACATTGCCCGCGTTCCGCCAGTAGTCAGCAGTTGTGACAAAAATATCGGGCTCGGATAGCAACCGGCTCTTGTACGCTCGTGTCCAAAGAGGAATCTTCATACATTTCCGCACATGTGA